>JANSTX010008890.1:0-37782 GCA_027564355.1 Penthetria funebris | reverse complement strand
AATAAATTATTTTATAATTATCTACAAATGTTGATTACAATCACAATTGCTTTAATTTAATATTTAGAAATAGGGGCGTATAGATTAAATATACAAATATGGTTTTAAAAATAAACAATTTATTATAATGCTTTATCCTTCAACACATATTCACATATTCATCAATCAGTTTAAGTGGAATCTTGTAATCTAATGAATTGGTAATTTTAAAATAATCACAATTATGTTTAATAAACATTTTAAATTTAAATCATGTCACACATAAATATGATCATATTCAATTATCATATATTACATGGTCTTGAATTTACAGTATTATTGCACCTAAATTATTATTATATTTAATATAATAGTAAAATGAAATACATAATTTAAGGTCGATAATATGAAAGTCAACATAATCATTTTTCATTTAATTCAATATTATTTTATATTTTTACAGAAATGTAATTAAATTGGTGACGAATGGAATAGTCGATCATCATCTAGAATACTAGAAACAATAACAGTTAAGTTTTCACTTAACATTTCGTGTAATATGTGTAAAGAAGAAGTTATTGTGGCATACAGGTTAATATGATGATGATGATGATGATGATGATGACAATATGGATATAAATCATATAGATTAAAATAGCATAAACTTTTTGTAGTCAAACACATTAGCTTATTTAAACATTCTGAACCATAAATTTACTGACTTTATTTGATTTAAATATCTCAAAGGTAATCATCTTATTGAAAGTGTTTTCTAAATTTTTTTTTAACATTATTATGATGAACAACTATTTCACTTATACATTATGTACTATACAATACTTTATCAATGAAAAATAATTAACAAATTGAAATAAATCCACAAATTAATTATTATTATATCATCAAAATTAATATACATTGATATGTGAACAAGTGGCGATGTCTAATATAAAACAACATCGAATAAAGTGCACGTATTACAGGGTACGTATATAAACATAAACTAAATAATGTTGGCTGTTAGTAAAAAAAACCAATTATAATAATTTTAAATTTTTGTAAATATTGAACATTAAATTATTATTTTAAATCGCATAACTACTTTGTTATGAATACCATTTTTATGACAGATGATTAACGATATATACAATTAAATTATCACTGATAATATTAAAAAATATATTGATGATGATTGTTCGATAGTACGAATAAAATAAATGTCAACAGAAGAAAAAATACTGAATTTATGTATATTATATAGAATATTTATGTACACAAACAAATTAACTGAAACCGACACAAATATTTAAGTTACACAACAAATCTTCATCTCCCATGTGATGTCATCGAAATTACTATTAGCAACATTTATGTTCATCCATTGACTAGATGAAAAATATCTCACCCTCAAACTAGGTAGCTGTGCCACATTACTGCATTATTCAGATGCATAAACAGTTAATAATATAATTAATTGTATATTTCCGATTTGTTATTCTAAAATTCATAGTTGTTAGTAGCTTTGATTTGTTTGGGTAAAAAATTTATGTTATTGTACAAGTATATTAGAGACAATTGGCGACTTATATGTACCCATATTGTGTAATGTTGACATAGTACCCAAAATATTATAATTGAATGCTTTTAAAATATAATCTTACTTAGGCACATTAAAAGTAATAAAATTATGTACAAAAATAAACGATGTAAATTAAACTAATAATAATATTAAAATAAAAATAATATATTTTTATATGGCTTCTATTTATGTAAATGCACCTAAAATATCTGTAATGATTTTCTATTTAAACAGCTTTAATGTGAAAGAAAATTATAAATGGAAATAAAAATTATAATAATCGAGGAACAACGTAAAAATATCAATAATAAAATTATATACGTACGAATATATTATTACATATTTTATTTAAATTGATAGTTACAATTTAAATAAAATTGTTATATTTTTATACAATCAATATTTATAATTATGTTTATGGTTCTCGGTAATAAAGATATAATCCATATTAATATAAATGTTTGAGAAAAAAATGCGATACACACGTTCATACCGATTACTTTAATATTAAGAATTTTCTTTATTTTTTAATTCATAAATGTTTTATCGATAATGTTAGAGAAATTTACAATTTACAAATATTAAAGTTATAATGTTACTCCATGTTACCACATAGGTTTACTTTAGTATATAAATAAATAAATTAAAAATAAGTAAATGATCTATATCTGATGTGGTTTATCATGTATATATTGTGATCCTCATAATTACGTTATTTGAAAGTGATAAAGAAGACCTGTAGTATTAAAGAGTTGTGGTATTAATGGTTTTTTGGTTCGTGGTATGTGGCACACCACCTAGTAGGTATATTCCGTTTATAAATTGAAAATTGATATTTTTAATGAGATGTAGAGATGTTAAAATAATATCTATAGACACTTGTTGTCTACATACATTAAGATATATCTTTTTGTAATCATCTAAATATTATATAGGAAATTATAACAATAAAAGATAACATATATTTTCTTATATTTTACATTACTAATTGTTGTGTTGTGTTTATTGCAAATTATATGTTTAAAATAAACCATCTGATTATCTTAAAAAACAATTAATAATCAAATTCTTTATCATTTTATTGATAAGACAAAAGAAATAAAGAATAATCTTATCAGTCATTATACGGATAAAAAAATGAATCTGTGCTTCATTGCGCTAAAAAAAAAACGTATTACAAAGAAAATTACAACACACACAACACAGTATTTTGCATTTATGAAAATATAGAAAATAATATCCTTATTGTAATTGCTTTAGAAATCTTTCTTCTGATCCTTAACACAACTCCAGAATAAACTCTACAATTCATATCCTTAAGATATCTTTTGATGAATGTATCGTTTCTTTTTCATGGATGGTTTTTTTCTTTTTTTTTTTTGTTGTATACACAAGAAAGAAAAACATACAATCCTTTTTCTTTGTAACAAAAATATCACATTTTCAAAACAAAGAAAGTTTAAATAAATATTTCAATAAAATAAACAATAAATATGAAATTATAAAATAATAATTTCAATAATAGAAATACCATGAATGACGCATAAAAATATAAATGACCGAGAAAAAATAGGTAGTCCATGAATGAGTCCATCATCATTTTTTTAACAAACAAGAAAAAAAAAAAGTTAAAATTATAAAATTGATTTCAAAAGTAATTGTACAATAAAATTGAAGTGTTTAAACAAAATATTAATAAAAAAAATTAATGTAACATACCTTTAATATTACAAATAAATTCAATATTTAACAAAATTTATTAGAAAACACTAATTTTTAATGTTTATTCAAATAATCTGCGACGCAAGCACATTCACCACCACAAAAGTAACTTTTCTATCAATTATTTAATCTTCTTTTCGTTTTTTTTTCTTTTTCTTTTTAACTTTTAAATGCAACAGAATTTTTATTGAATTATTATTAAATATGAAATAGATGCTTAAAATATTTTTTAATTAATTTAATTAATATTATCAATAATCCAATACAAAAAAAAAATGGAAAAATTTAATTGCTTTCTTTATTTGATAATTTTTTTTTTTTTTTGATCACTTCTTTTCGTTTTCACCACGCCTTGGTTGGTAGACATATGACGAAAGCGTTCAATTTTGTATTTTATTTTAATGGTGAAATTAAAATATTGGTGCGCATTCGATTTAATACATAATTATTTTATTTTTAAATGAATATTTCGATGTAATCGAAATTTTATATATTTATAAATTTTTGCGGCAATAAGTTTAAATTTAAAATTAAATAATTAAACAAAGCATGGAGTTATTCTAATAATCATGGAATTTGAATAGCAATAAAAAGTTAGAATGATTAAGTAACGAATCAATTATTAAGGAAAAAATATATTACAATAATGAATTGATTTAACTAGTATTCTGTATCATCCATTAATTGGATACTTCTTAGCAATATCAAAAGCAATTGATAATAATGCTTGTAATATTGCTGTTGACTTTAACTAGTAAGTATAATATATCTCTGATAAAATTTCCATTTTTTGTGGACACCAATTTCAAATCCATCATGTACTCCTTACATTATATAAGCAAAATGAAATTGATCGTCAATTTTTAAAGGCCACAATAAATGGCAGCATTTAATGAAATGTTTCCGCCTTGTCATATGAAGAATATGATAGAATAAATAAATAATAAAGGATACAAATAAAAAAAAAAAACAAACAATTTTTCCTTATTTCATTTCTCTCTATAAATTAATTTAATATCCGTATAGTTTTCAGCAAATATATCAATAATATTATCATAAAATGATGGTAGTGATGATATTGTTTTCAAATATTCTGATTCAATATTGATCATAGAAAATCTATTTGACAAATTATTAAATTGTGATTGATATTTTTTTAAATATTCATCAATACGATCATGTACACTTTTATTATTTAATGTATCGGTAACATTAACAATCGGTAATGTTGCAACCATTAAACATAATTTATAAAAATTTGGTGAAACATCATCAATATTAAAATCGGTCATAAATTTAATTGTTTCCCTTAACGTTTTCTTATGATATAGAAAACTAGAATAGGCAACTTGTAATTCACTATATAATTTTTGAAAATCATATAATTTTGGATAATTTTTCTTTAACACATAATACAATTCATTTGGAAACTTTTTCTTATATTCTGGATGTTGTTCATTATCCAATAGTTTTACAAATAAAAATTGACTAAATGATTGTGATCGATTTGATAATTGTAAATAAATTTTCTCATAAATAAAAGTAAATATATTTTTATAATAAATTTTTGGTTCAAATAAATTTGATTCGTCTATTATAAGTTCTGATTTACCACATAATGTTAGTGCCTCATTATAAACATATGAAAATGTTATTTGTAATTCATTAATTTTATCTAAAGTCATATTTAATGAGGTCATCCATTGTAGAATATCAAACGTTGATTTATTATTAATATTATGACTATTATTCATATCATTATTAAAATTATCAATATATGAAAATATTGGTGAAAATGTACATAATAAAAATTGTGTATCAAATTCTTTTAAAAAATATAAATAACCATGTGATAAATTAAATAAATTTAAATCATATTCTTCTGATGTTTTATGATTTAAAATATGTTCAAAAAATTCAACAATATAATCATAAATGGATGCAATTGTAGCTACAATACTTAATGAATAATCAAATTTTGTATTCTTAATTGATGGAAATTGTTTTTTTATTATTTCATTTAATTTATCACTAAGTTTTATTGAATTTGCAAATAATTTATAGATTTCATTCATTGTATAGAAAAATTGTTTACATATTAAATTAGATGAAACTGATTGACATATTATTGTATGTAAATCAATATAAATACAATGTATAAATTTAACATTTGGAAAATTAATAATCGATAATGTACTTGCATCAACTAAAGATTGTAAACCATCATATGATTCGGTTATGATTTTATCTGTACAATTAAATTTCGTTTCAATCATTTCTCTTGTAAATTCAATAATTTCTGTATCGGTTCGTTTATTTTTAAAATTAATAAATCCAATAAAACGTTCATATGTTTCACCGTTATTTAATGTATATCGAAATATTAATGATGTTATTGAATTCGATAAAATTTCAGCATTATCTTTTATTATTATTGATACATAATGTGCTGTGTCAATTTCATTTTTAATTTGTAAATAAATTGCATTATTTATTGCATCCAATAATTGATGTATTATTTTATCATTAAATTTAAATGATAAATTATTTTTTTCCATATGATATAAAAATTCATTATCATATTTTGAAATAAATGTTAATAAATCACAATAAATACTATTTGTTGCTGTAATATTTTCCAATGGTAATAATTGACGTCCCATTAGACAAATTGCATCAATTATTCTATTTAATATATTACGATTTATTTTTACCATTTGATTGAATTCAATGCAATTTAATTTTGTTTTCTGTCGTATTTCAGTTAATTGTACAGATGTTACATGAGTTTTATATTTTAAATAGCTATGGATATGCGCTTGATTACATTCATGTTGTCGTATACTATCATCTAATATTGTCAAATCTTTAAAACCAATTTCATGCCATACACAATCGGAATTTCTATTTGAGAACACTAAACATGGCCAACAAAATAATGCATTTAAATGTGGACAACCAGTTAACCATGATACTTCTTTATATTTTTTATCAATATTAAATTTGTCAATAATTTCGTTATTATGAATGTTGGACGAATCATTGGATGTTTGTTGTTGGATAAAAAGTTCTGATAATTCTGGTGTCGGTCTACCTAATTTAAGGATTTTCATTTTTATCATTGAATTCATTGTGTCAAATGATTTTGTCATTAAAATTTCCACCAAACATTTACAATTATTTGAATTATTATGTATAATATTATGATTTGTTAATAACAATTCTAATACAAATTGTCTATTACATACCAAACATGTATATTTTCTTGAATCCGGATGATTGTTTATCGTATGTATTTTTAATGATTGTATTGATATTAATTGTTTTTTACATATAACACATTGATTCACATTTGGTTGGGATTTAATAGAATCGTCTTCAATTATTTGAACAATTTGTACTAATTCTTCATTTTCATTATCAATTTGTTCACTACTTTCGGTAATATCAATAACATAATTATCATTATCAATTGTATTATTATTATTAGTGTTCTGAAATTATTAGTTTATTTTTTTTTTTTATTTTAACTTAATTATATTTTGTGATATGTTTAAATTAAAAGCAATTTACCTCAATCATTGTTTTCGTTAAATTATTATTGATTTGATGATCATCATTTAATTTCTGTCGTTTGTTTATGAAATTCTTTTAAAGTAAATAATTAAATTATTGAATTTAATGTTAAAATTGAATAAATAAGAAAATGCCTTAATGGCATGAAATAATGAAATCAGAAATAAGAAGAACACAATAAAATGTAATTGACTTATATTAAGTAAATAATAAATTTACCTCATCTTGTGATCTTGATGCATTACGTTTTGAATTAGACCCAATATCACATTCAATCTTTAAAAATAAAAATATAATTAAACAAATAACTTGTACTCTAATGTGAATTACACCTACTTCAATTTTATCATGGGTTTTTTCGTTCATGTATACTGTTAGAGGTTCAGTACATTCAATGTTAGTTTCACACTCTTCAATTTTTATGGTTTGCAGCACCTACAATTAATTAAAACTTATTTAATAAATATAATAACTATGAAACTATTCGTTACGATATGTTTAACTTAGTAATAGATGAAAAGAAATAATATGTAATGTAATATATTATCATTATATTAATTTCTGTATCATAACTAAACACTTACAAAATCAGTTGTACTAGTGATATTTGTCTCCATATTATTGACAGTTTTTTTTCTACGAAAAATATTTAAGATCATTATTAATCATGAAATAGAAAATTAGACCTAATAAAAAGTACCGAATGTATCAAAGATGTAAAGAAAAGTAGATATTCTTTTCAAAATTTGTTCTGGTTAATGTACAGTATGAAAAGTCAATACAATTTGAGAGCCTTGTATGATTTATGTAGATGGTTTTATTTTAGGTTATAAAATAGTATAAATGCATACAATATGCACAATCATTTTATAATATAATATTTTTATGAATATATAAATAACATTAAATAATTTACTGTAGTTTTTTCTTTTAATTTGATAATAAAACTATTTTGAGACATTGAAAAGCCATTACACTGTTGGTATACTAATAAGTGATAATAAACGAATTTGCTATAATTTGTTAAATGCTTCCATTTTATTCTTTATTGAAGAAAATAGACATGCCTATTATTTTTTGGTAAAGAAAGTAAAGAATTTTATTAAGAACATTAATATTTAATCAGAATTACAAAAATTAAGTATAATACTTCATAATAATGATTGTAATTGCTATTTACTTCAACTAGTAACTATAAAATATCTATTTTGTGGACACCACTTTCAAACCCATCATGCACTATATTATACACAATATTTTAAATACTTATAAATTTAATAATTATATAGCTTCTGAATACTAAAAGTAATTGATTTATTATAATTTTATAATTTTTAATTGTATTATATGTACATTGTAGATTGATGTATAACATGAAACTCAATTTGAGAGCGTTCAATCATATGTGGATTGTGGATGGTTTTTATTTTAGGTTATAAAATAATATAAATGCATACAAAATGCACAACCATTTTATAATATAATATTTTTATGTATATATAAATACAATACATTAAATAATTAATAAAAATTGTATCCTTGTTAAAAGTACAACTGTAGTTTCTTCTTTTAAAGTGATAATAAAACTATTTTGAGACATTGAAAAACCATTACACTGTTGGCGTAACAATAGGGGATAATAAACGTTTTTCTTAAAAAAAAAATTATGGTTGCAAAAAGTATATTGTTTGATTGATGCTATAATTTGTTAAGTGCTTCATTTTATTTTTTATTGGAGAAAATAGAAATGACTATTCTTTTGGTAAAGAAAGTATAGAATTTTATTAAGAACATTAAAAATTAATCAGAATTATTAAAAATTAAGTATAATACTTTAACTTTTTAAGTTTTATTTAGTTATTATATTAAATTTAATTTTAATATATATATAATTTTTTTTTTAATACCAAAAGTGTTTACGTTTGCAAAATCTAAATTTTTTTCTGTAATTAATGAAAATGAGTGACGACAAAACAGCTAGTTCATCATCAACAAATTCTTCTGATTCATCAAATTCATCAGATTCTTCAACATCTAGTAATTCTTCCGATAGTGATTCAGGTACATCAATAGATTCAACAATTGCCGACAATGTTGAAAAATGTTCTGAAAATCAAAATCCAAAAGAAATTAATACGGGCACAATATATACAGATGCCAATCAAGACAATATTACAACTGAACATGAAATCAGAAATGTATCAGAAGAACAGGTAAATTTAGAAAATATAACACAAGTTAAACTTTTACCAACCATTGAAATGGCTTCTAATAATGAAGAAAATAAAAAAAATGTAGAAAAAAATGATGGCACATGTGAAAGAATAGAGAAATCATTACCGAATATAAGTAGTAAAATTGAAGAAAATGTTAAAATATCAGCTACACCAATTATAAAACCAATATTAACTGTAGCAGATCAAAAAGATGATGAAGAAGCGGCAAGCAAAATAGATGATAATATTAACACGAAAGAGATTGTAAAATTAAGCAAGCATGAACGTAGACGACGTGAACAAGAGCGTAGAGAACGTTATCGTAGTAGAAGTTATTCCAGATCACGTTCCAGAAGTCGTGATCGTCGTAGAACTCAAACAACAAAAATGATAAACGACAAGGATGGTGATGCAACAACTACTACTTCAAATAACAAAGAAAAAGTTAGTAAAGTACAAAGCAATTTAAATGATTCTGGCGCATGTTCTAATAGTCCTGATCGTCAAAAACGGCAATCAATGCATGATTGCGTTGAACATAATACAGTTCGTCCAAGAAAACATTCAAGATCGCGCTCACAAAGTCACGACCATTTACACTCTAAGGATAATGAAACAAATATAATAAATGATGCAAATCTTAATATAAATTCAAAAGAAGTTAATCTAGATAATATTCAGGAAGAATATATTGATACCGGTAAAAATTGTCCAGTAAATATTGCCGATCGACAACAAACCGATCAATTAGAAGAACAATGTAATGATAAAAATATTGCGAATAAAATTACATCAAAAGAAGAAAATGAAAATATTATTGAAAACACAAAAACTGCTGATAATATTAAAGAATGTAAAACTGAAAAAAATTCAAAATCACGTTCAAGAAGCAATGATCGACAGAGTAAACAAATTATGGGGTTCGACAACAAAGATACTGAAAAAGATACAATAAATGTAAAAAGTCATGATAAAGATGATGCTCGTAGTGCAAAAAAATATTCCAGATCACGTTCAAGGAGTTGCGATCGTGAAGAACGAAAAAGAAATCGACGATATAATAATGACTATGAAGACGGAAGTACATCAAAGAATAATAAAAATATTATAAAAGACAAAATTGTTCGTAATGATCGTGAACGCAATAAAAGGAATCATTCAAAATCACGTTCCAAAAGTAATGACCGTAATCGACGACAAAATAATCAACGTGACAAAGAAATTGAATATAGCAGATCAACAAACAATAAAGATGATGGTAACCGAAAATATAGTAGTCGTGGTAATAGAAATTATTCAAGATCACGTTCCAGAAGTTATGATCGATCAAGAAGAGAAATGAATCGATCGGACAATAACAATTATGAAACTAATAGTATGTCAAAACCGTATAGAGGTGCTGAACAATATGATCGGATTCGTAAAACTCGTGATCGCAGTAGTGCTGGTCGAAATAATTCGAGATCACGTTCCAGAAGTTATGATCGAGAAAAAAGACAAAAAAATCGATATAACGATAGAGATATGGAGGACGAGTCTAGTACGTTGAAAGATAAAAATAATACAAAAGAAGATGTGACACGTAATAAAAATAGAAATTATTCAAGATCACGTTCAAATAGTTATGACCAACAACGGAAAACTAATGAAAATAATGAACCTAGTACATCAAAAGATAAAAATCAAGAAGTTAATCCTGAAATTATACCAAGACGGCAACAACGCACCGTTGATATATTAACTTCTCGTACTGGTGGTGCATACATTCCACCGGCAAAATTACGTTTATTACAAGCTGAAATAACAGATAAATCATCAGCAGCATATCAACGAATTGCCTGGGAAGCATTAAAGAAATCAATTCATGGTTATATAAATAAGGTTAATGTTGATAATATCGGTATTATTACAAGAGAATTATTAAAAGAGAATATTATTCGAGGACGTGGTTTACTTAGTCGATCAATTATACAAGCACAGGCAGCATCGCCAACATTCACACATGTTTATGCAGCATTGGTGGCTGTTATTAATTCAAAATTTCCAAATATTGGTGAATTATTACTTAAACGTTTGGTAATACAATTCAAACGTGGTTTTCGTCGAAATGATAAACTTACATGTTTATCATCATCAAGATTTATTGCCCATTTAGTTAATCAACGTGTTTGTCATGAAATTTTAACATTGGAAATTCTTACACTATTAGTTGAGACACCAACAGATGATTCGGTTGAAGTGGCCATTGCATTTCTTAAAGAATGTGGCATGAAATTAACAGAGGTTTCATCAAAAGGTGTTAATGCTATTTTTGAAATGTTGAAAAATATTTTACATGAAGGAAAATTGGATAAACGTGTACAATATATGATTGAAGTTGTATTTCAAGTGCGTAAAGATGGATTCAAGGATCACATAGCTGTTTTAGAAGCATTAGAATTAGTCGAAGAAGATGATCAATTTACACATTTAATAATGTTAGATGAGGCAGTTGATTCACAAGATGTATTAAGTAAGTTAATTGAATTTATTCCATTATATTAGAATTTGATTATAAATTTTGATAAATAAGACATACATTTTATTATTTTGATTTGCGAAATGTATTTTTCTAATACTAATACTTTCTAGTAAACATAAACTCTAAGAGAAATTTAATTTCATCCAACCAGTTTTGTTGCTAGGCTCTGTAAACAATTCATGTATATATATTGCCTTATTCAGATAGTATTTACCGTATTCGTATTCTATTAATTACCTGGTCATTTTTAGTCAATCATCAAACACAAAAAAAAAATTATAAAAAATACTATTCAAAATTTAATGTTTCCCATTTTTTTCACTACTTTTATAGATGTTTTCAAATTTGATGCTGAATACGAAACAAATGAACAAAAATATAAGGAGCTTAGTAAAGAATTACTTGGTAGTGATATGAGCAATTCAGAAGGTTCAAGTAGTGGCAGTGACGCTAGTGATTCAGAAGATAATGAAGAAGAGGCTAAAAAAGCCGAACTTATTATCGATCAAACTGAAACAAATTTAGTTGCATTACGTCGAACAATTTACCTAACAATTCATTCAAGTTTGGATTATGAAGAATGTGCTCATAAACTTATGAAAATGGAATTAAAACCTGGTCAAGAAATGGAATTGTGTCATATGTTTTTAGATTGTTGTGCTGAACAACGTACATATGAAAAATTTTACGGCTTATTAGCACAACGTTTTTGTATGATTAATAAAATTTATATACCACCATTTGAAGAAATATTTAAGGATACTTATTCGACCACTCATCGTTTAGACACAAATCGTTTACGTAATGTAAGCAAATTTTTCGCCCATTTATTATTTACTGACGCAATTGGTTGGGATGTTTTGGATTGCGTTAAATTAAATGAAGATGATACAACAAGTTCAAGTAGAATTTTCATAAAAATTCTATTCCAAGAATTAGCTGAGTATATGGGACTTGGTAAGTTAAATGCGCGTTTAAAGGATGCAACAATTCAAGAATCATTTAACGGTTTATTTCCAAGGGATAATCCAAGAAATACAAGATTTGCCATAAATTTTTTTACATCAATTGGTTTAGGTGGTTTAACGGATGAATTAAGAGAACATTTAAAAAATGCACCAAAATTAATGACACCTATAGTAACCGAAGAAAACATCATACAAAATAGTAGTGATGGGAATAGTAGTAGTAGTAGTAGTAGTGGTAGTAGTAGCAGTAGTAGTACTAGTACTAGTGGCAGCAGTAGTGACACAGACAGTAGTAATAGTGACAGTAGTAGCAAGAATTCATCTGATTCGTCTAGTGATTCAGATAGTAGTAGTGAAACTTCTAGTGATGAAAGACATGCCAAACGAAAACATAAAAAGAAACATTCTAAAAATGAGATGAAAAATCATAAACATAATAAAAGAGATAAAAAATCAAAGAAAGTAATTGAAGATGAAATTCGTAATAGTAAAAATAAAGGTAATTCCGATGATAAACATGTGAGCAGTGAAAAGAAAAATAATAAAAAAGATTCAAAAGATCATCATCACCATCATCGTCGTCGTGATTATAAACATTATTCATCGCACAATGAAATTGGAGATAAACGTAAAGAAAATGTTTTAAATGATGATACTACGAAAGAAGGCAATGAAAGTGAATATAATACACGAAAGATGCATAACAACGATTTCACTAAAAAACAACGACACAATAAAGATGATGATGAGGTATATAATAATAATCGACATGAAAAATATGATTATAATTATAAAAAGGGTAGACATAATGATGATCGTAAAGACCGTCAAGAAAAAACTGATGAATATGTAAACTATAATCAAAAAGATACAAGTGGTAAAGTTAAAGAAACAAAGAAACATACCAAAGATGAAAAACATTCAAGTAGCAGTAGTAGTAACAATAGAAGTAGTGATGATGAAAAGTATTCTAGGAAGAAAGATTCTAAAATTAAAAGTAGTAATAATGAAAGAAGAGATGTCAAAGATAACGGTCGCAAGAGACGACATCGAAGTAGTCCAGAAAGTGATCATAATAATAAAAAATCCAGAAGTGATGACAGAAGGCACCGTAGATAAAATTTATACAAATTTCTAAACCATGTAAAAGATGAACTCAATTAAACAAGTTTATTAAAATTTTAGAAATATAAATTATCGTAAATAACATTTTAGGATATCATAAATTTTAGTTTTAAATTAATTAAAATTTATCATTTGTCCGACATTTTCATTTTTAATTTCTTTTAGTTGTTACTTAACTTCATAAATTTAGCTATGTATGTTTATTTTATTTTAAAATTTTAAACAATCAACTGATTTTTGTAAATGAAATAGAAACATAAAATTCTAAAAATTTATATTGCAACAAACATTATTGTATTGTAATTACTTGTACCTCCTCTAGGTATGTTTTTGTTTTATAAATAAAAATGTGAAACACAAAAATATGTTCTATTTATTGTATATGATTTTTTAAAGACTATATTTTAATATAATTTTATTATAAACAAGAAAGAATGTCCATTATTACTTGATTAGTAATTTAAATGTTTGATAGGCGTTTATAATATTGCGTTTATAAGCAGAAATTAAAAAAAATATTGACAACTTTAATTTTCATTACGATTTTAATTAAATTGCCAAGAAGATTGAGTTAGAGGTTTAGAAAGTGAAATAAACAATTCAAGTCTCATCAAACTATCTACCGACACTGCGTAAAAGTAAAATTTTTAGTAACCACCAAATTTATTGAATGTGATTATTACCTTGCATTGAATAGTATTTTTAAAATAGAAAATAATGTATTTTTTCAACATTAGTCTATCAAACTATCGTTGAAATTATTAATTCTGAAATTGTTTATAGATTTATAATAAATTTTTAACTTATAATAAAATTTAAAGATAAATTTGCAATATGTCCAATAAGAGTACGAATTTACCGCATAACCATTTATCGACTATACCGAGTTCTAGTTTTATGAGAAATGATGTCAAATCTAAGATTTGTAAGTTATAAATTTCCTATAAATTACCAATTACAATTACTTTGTTTTTTTTTTTCTTATTCGATAGCCAGCTCAAATGTATCTGATTTTGAGATGCTTAATATTGAAAGTGCAAAAAGTAAGTGTAAACCTTTTTTTATATTATAGTAGAAAAACTAAAGTATTTTTTGATGGAATATTCGTATATGCATATTTGAAACGACAATTTGATAGCTTATTATAGCACGTGGTGTAAAAGTCGAGATGGCGATAGTTAATGTAGCATATGAAAAATAGTATCACATCCTTAATATCTTACTATATTATACTATTGTCTAATAATATTGTATACACCAACATATATCCATAATAATGTGAACATTTCAGAATTAGATGTTTCAATAACCTTACTCTGATAATATGCGAAGCCTATTTATATATCAAGCATTAAACATATAAATAATGAATACGAATATTATAGAGAGATATTTTCTCCACTACAGCATCTTCGGGTGAAATTCAAGAAAAGACAACCAATTTACCAAGAGATATTTTTGGTCCATTTCCAGATGAAACTTTAACTTATTCCATTGATAAACTTTTTTATAAATTCGGAGCCAGTAAATTATCTGATTCTATATATGAATTATATAGAGCAAAAGAATTTGCATCATCAACAACAGCATCTTTTAGATCAATAACATCTGTTAAAGATATTCAATCAAATAATATTTGTGATTATGAATTTACACTTTCAGATGTTGATAAGCAAATAGATAAACGATCTCAAGAATTTGTAAAGATAAAAAATGGTAGTATAATGGAACACGATACCATAATTACAGATCAATGTAATATTGATTTAGATATTGCGGCTGAGACAGTTCTAGACCGAAATTGGTCAGCGTTAAGTACGTTTTTATATTAAATTAATTAACTAAATATACACGAATCTTCATTTTTAATTATTTTTAAGTGTAATCTACAATTATACTTTTGAAATATGATCAAGTGTATATTGTTTTTTTTTTAAAAATATATATAATACATTGGAGGATCAACCACAAAAGTAAAATAAAATACTTCCAATTTTAATTTTTACTATACCTATGTACATCTGATTAATTACCTCGTATCATTCTAACGATTTGTTAATATCAGTTATACTAATTTTTAAAATATGAAAATGACATGGTAAAATGCATCCTCTTTAAATTATTAGAAACAGAAACCGAAGGAGACCATCATCAGATTGATAAAATTTCAAATATATTAAAAACTGAAAAATCCTTATTAAAAAATATTAGCGATATTCAGCAGTCTATAAATAAAATTAAAAATGACGATATAATAAAAGAAAGATATTCATCGCCTCTACGAGACACAGCGTCGAAATTATATAAATCACCATTAGAATATAATAAACAATCGTATATAAAAAATAATTTACATAATAATAATAGTTCTAAGGATAACATAAGTGTATTTCGTAAATTTGAAAAATCATCAGAAAAACTATTACAAAAAACTGCAGCTCCTGTTTGTATCAACGAATTCAGAAATTGTAATAGTAAAAATTCAAAAGATATGAGTTTAAAATCGTTTAAAAACGCATCAAAAAATATGTCGTATTCTAAACATCCGAAACAAAACATCAGATCACCAAATTCAGGTAATTCGTATTTAATGTAAATCATTAGTTCTCCGTTGGCTGATTTATTACAAGCCTCTTAAGCCCTTTTTCAGATATATTTCTTAACAAATTTTATTGAGCCCAAAACGTTAGCCTCTTTATAATTAATAACATTACCTGAACATGTAAGGTCAGAAAAAATAACTTAGTACATAGGTGTTAACTAGTTTGTTGGTGAGATATCTTTCACTTAATCGATAAATACGACACAGTTCTAAGTCACGACCACACGCCAAAAAATAACACATACATAGTGGTCAAATTATCCATATCACCACGTAGAGTTAAAAATGATTTAAGTAATTGCAAAATACTTAAAGTTATTTTGAAATTATACTAATTCTACTTAATGAAATCCAGTTCCTTGGTAATGGTTACGCTAAATGATCTGCACTAACATATAATAATTATATAGGTATATTATATAAGAATATTTAATTTAATAGTGTCTGAAGCAAATTCTAAAATGTGTCCAACGTCAGAAATTTTTCAAAATAAAATTATTTATAATGCAAAGAAAATTAATGATGACTATGAAGTGAAACCAAAGATAATAAAATCTCAATGGGCTTTAACTAGAATAAATATTTTCAACGATACATCCAGAACTTTTGAAGTAATGAATATACCAGATTACGAACCATTAGATATTAAATCAAAATCGGTTACAGCCATGTTTGCTGTGCTTCCAAATGGATCAACAGTATGTTATGAACCTTTACAATTATAAACAATATTAATAAATATTTATTAAAATATGATATGTACTGTTTTTTCTAAGTAGTTCTTATCTATTTATCATGACGAAACACCTAAGACTGATTCGAAATCTGTACCGTTGCAAAAGCATTATCAATTCTTGAGAAAAAAATCCAAAGAAATGTAAATAGTGAACTGCTGTTCTTGAATTTATATCATCACAGATTTAAAAACATGTTACGTACATATTGTACGAAAAGCGAACTCAAATGATTCCAAATAAACATGTTTCAACGATGATCTATATTCTCAGTAATTATATCACAAATTACTCGTTTTAGCATATCAGTCAAGAAAATTTAAGCAGAGATAAAGGGTTCAAAATCTCAGAACTCTGACAAAGACAAATATTGTAATATAAATTTAATGCAGATGCCGAGACATACAATAGATATTTGTCATCATACTCATCATTATCTTGATCTGTACCACTACAAACAAGTGCATATAGCGGCACTACGCTGTTAAATTGGGAAATCTTGCATCAATTATACCTGTCTGGTTCTGCATATGAACGAATCATGTTAATTATGGCGTTTGTGGTCTAAATATGTTGTTTGTGGACTTGTTGAATAAACCTGTCGCAAAAAAAAAGGTAGTTATCAATTAAATTTACTTAGCACGGATTATTCAAATTTTTAACCAAAATACAAGACATTGACGCACTATCTTTGTAGACATGATATCATTACATAAATTTCCAGCAATACCGCGAGGAAGTAAATATAATAGTAGTAAAATAGTCTCAAGTATCATAGGATGCATACACAGCACATTGAGCAGTAATAAGGAGCTGCGCCAAGGAGGAAGAGAAAGATGGATACAAAACGGAAATATAATTAAAATTTTTGCTAATTTGAATTTATGTTAAACACCAAATAATTGACAAATATAAACTAGGATAAAGCAAAAGGAGCACTATCAAAAATAGTTATTTTCTATGTACAATATATTCAATAGAATCGTCTAAAGGTTCTATTTGATCATCATTAAAATGTTTACCGTTTAATAATTCGTACGTATAAAATATTTTGTCCATTGCATATGTTATTGATTCATCGGGAAATGATCCTAAAATTCCTCGAACAAAGGACACATTTGATGCGGTATCTTCTTTTATTGGTACATTTGGAATATCAGCACGATTTGCTCTACAATTATTCAAATTGAATTTCGATTCTGATATACAATCACGTATATTACTATGCGAATCAACTTCTTGATCTGAAAAAATGTAGCGTATAAAAACAATAAAAATATATGCATGATCTATAAGAAATGAAATAATATTATTAATTAGTAATTTTGCTTTCTACATTGCTAACTACTTATGTATCCGCGCATCTTGTTTTATAATAAACCTTATAAGTACTATATTGTACTGTAACTGGAAAACCGACGTAGGCTATTGAAATGTTTATACATCTGCGAATACGGTGCTCATTTATTAACTTGTGCAATGTCGGAATAGAAGTTATATTTATATATAATTCCTAATGACAGACAACATATTAATGAGAAATGGGAATGTATACCTTGTTCATATTACAAAGGATTCAACGGCAATTTTTAATTTGGCAATAGATTGATCTCAATGGACAAAGGTGAGCCAACAACACGACTGTATACATTTTCAAAGGCATGTATTTGATTTATATTAATACTATACAATTAAATAATAGCATATAATCAACCAGACATACATCGGGATATGCATCTGGTTTATTTGACGTTGGACGCAATAGCTATATAATTAGCACGTAGGTGCCGTTTTGATACCACAAACCCCTGGAAACCCGGTTGATTTTTGCAGATATGCACATTAAATTCGATAGATTAGGTCGTATATGCCTACCCAGCAGCTTATATCTCTGCTGAGAAAGTGCTGGGCATTTGCATTGAAGGTGTTCTGTAGTTTTCCTTTCATCTACATCGCCGCAACTGCGACAAATTGTACTATAAATTAGTTAATTGTATAACTAAATAACTCAACCTTTAACTATACTCAAATGAATAAATGACGATCTAAAGTATTGTGAGAAAATTTAAATTACTTTTGTCAATTCTGATATATTTAAAACGCATTTTTTGTGTTTCAGCAACATCTTTATGTTTATCATCTTGACCTTGATTTAATTCTGTTTTAAAAGACTTGTTTGTAGATTGTGGAGAGCCAGGATAATTATTTCTGGAAAATGCTTTTTTTGGACTTGAATTATGAATAGCTAGAATTTAAACATATAACAAGCACGGTATAATATTACTTTCACAAATTAAAGTTCTCTTTACCAGCAGGTATTGCATAATTTTTCAAATCTTCTACATTATATTTCATATTATCAAGATATATTTTTGATTTCAATATCAGAGTTAGATGAAGAAATTTGGTTACAATTTTCTACAGACGATTTACTTAAAATAAAAATAAAATTATTATTTAGAATTTTGTTCAGATTATCGTAAAAAACAATGAAAATAAATAATATAAGAATTACAAAATTCCAATGAAAGGGGTGATTGATTATTTTTTGTTTTTATTTAGATCAACTGATGATATGGCAACTAACTTGTTGCTAGATTCTTTTAAACTCATCTGAAAGGTTAGTTTTACACCTTCAGGAATAATCCCATCTTACTTTTAAGTGGTGTGACTACAGATTTGATCAAAATGGGTATAAAAGATGGTAGAAATATTTTTTGTTCACTGGCTAGAAAAATAGCTCACTTTCAATTATATAGTTAGGAATAACAAATATGGAATTGGATATATATAATTTATTCTATACTCGAAATTTTTTAATTATGACAAATTGCAACTTTTTATTTAATTCATCTAAGTTAATATGTGTAAAATAGTACTTACACTGAATTTCTAAAATACTTTTTATCTAGACGAATTAGTGGTGAATGTTCACCATGTCTTATGTATTGTACTGTTTGCTTTGTTCTCTCACCTATTGAATAACAATCTAAAATACATTTGATTCTAAAATCTAAAGTATAAATTATTAAATATTATCAACTGATTACACTTGTAATTTAATGATCCATGAAGTTAATGTTGCATTGAGTTTATTTTATGTAAAGAATTTCTTAAAGTCGTTAAATTAACTGGAGCTGTTTCATCAATTCTATTATTGAAATTGGAAGTATCTGATGTAATTCTATATTGTTTTTGTATTCTAATTTGTTCGTAATTATGTGTGACATATTCCTTAATTGAAGAATTTTGTCGATAGATTTCAGTACATTTATTTTCTAATTTTGAGGTTTCTTTCCCCAATATCTAGGTTGCTTTGCATATATTTTCTGTAACATGTTGATATTATTTGTTCACTTCTATATTCATTAATTATGTTATTATTACTTACAACGATTAAGAAGCTGTCTAATACATAAATTAGGTTAATATTTTTGTTCAATAAAATGATGAATTATAATATTTGCTTCGAATAACTTGTGTAGAATTACCTAAAACAGTGACATATAAACGTAAATAACTCTATGCACAAATATTTAATCAATTTGGTGGTTAATGGAGTGGCCGACTAACATCCTGAGATTGCCTAATTATGCACAAATATTTAATCAATTTGGTGTTGAATAGAGTGGCTGACTAACATCCTGAGATTGCTTAATCTATAGTTACGTCACTACGAAACCACCGGAAACACGATCAAAGTAAATGTCAGTTTTATGGTGAAAATATAGGTATATATTAGTATCATTGTTTATGGACTTGCTGAATAAACTCCTCACCAACAAACTAGGTAACTGTAAACTTACTACCGAACTGTCTATTTAAATGTTAAATTGATAAAGTACAATACATGATTCACTATATATTTTCAAACGTTCTTTTACCAACAAAGATGTTAAATTGCATCAACTATTTATTACTCTTTTAAATAACAAAAATTGATGTTATCGAAAATGAAATCAGAAATGATTTTACTTTGGTTAGATGATAAAAACCATAGTTAAAACTTAATTATTTTAAATAATATAAAATTGAACAAGCGGCGTTCGCCAAAAAGGGACAAAAACAACAATACAAATCAACATTTCTATGGTAATTACCTATTTGTGATATTACAAATAAACACTAATTAATATAATCTACTAAAAATATTTATTATACCACTATTTCAATTAATAAATACTAAATTTGTCTTAAATAATTGCAAACGAACAAATTTTATCAAACTATACATCAACACAACTGACAATTCTGAGATATAGTTTTGGATGCAGCCATTTACATATGATGAACATACAACCAAAATGTAGTACTATATATAGAACCATAAATAATGGTCGAAAAATTAATAGCCGAAAATCGAAAAAAAAAATATTCCAAGATTCTGTAAAATTATTTTTGCCGTATAAGAACAATAATTTCAAACTTTTAAATACTCCCGCTATATAGTTTGGGGCGAAACAGAACTCTATTCGCAACATATGCAGACATACTCTAGTCGCTGGAGGCGAACAAACGCATTTCATTCGCCAGTTTGCAAGTTTGACAGCTTTCCCGCATGCGCAAGACACTATATTGACTTCTTTGATTTCAATTTATTGACATTTATATTTATTATTAATATTTATTTTCGTTATTTTCTTTTGTTGAGAAATTGAAATTGGAAAGGTATTGAACTAGCTTAAGTAGTACTAGATGAACAAATGGTGAATAGGCAACCCTGCTTAGATAACGTGTGGTTAGCCATATACAATAATATAAAAATTTGACGCTTGACAACCATTGATTCTTTTATGTGAAAATACGTTTTAATTTTGTTTTACATTTGAATGTTCACTATATTTTATTTAAATAATAAAAATTAATATTAATGTAATTTCTTAGAATGTTAACAAATAACTAGTGAAATGTGTTGATTAATTTTATTTAAAATTTAACATTAGTTGTGTGAGGTACATGTAAGCAAATAATTCCATGATGTTTCAAATAAGAGTTAATATTACGTAAGTAATTACATAATTTCATGATTAATAATTAATAAATTAAGTAACTATATCAATATAATGCATAAAACTTCAGTTTCAGATGTTATTGAATAATTCCTAACAACATTTTAAAGGAATTCTTACATGATATTGTAATATTATAAAAACATTGATACTTCTTCTATTTTAAAGTTAAAATTATTTTTAGGTTTTGATGTGATTGAAACTTTAGTTTTATTGCCCGTCTAATATCTTAATGTTTAGTTGCTTCATACATTCTCAAGATTGATGAAGAAAGGGTGACATTATTTACAGGATGTTGATGAAACGCATTTTATATGATGTCGTGAAGTTAAACACCAGTTTGTGGAAATGCAACTAGTAACGTTGCCCTGGGAAACTTATCATCATCATCATTAAGCATTTAAGACTCAAGGGTGCACAAGGGTGGCATTACGATGTTAATAATATGTAACATTAAATGTAAACTGAAATAACTATAATTGAAATTTGCAAACTGAAAAATATGGGATCAATCGTAATTATTTAGGTATACATTTGAATATTTAAATAGAGTGGTGCATAAATCATCAGCTACCTAGTTTTTGTTGTTCAGTTTATTTTATCAACCAGACGATAAACATAACATTAGCACTATCTTTTTAGCCTCGATCACACATCATTACTGACATATACCGTGATCGACTTACCGGTGACACCGCGTGGAGGTAAAGATTGATTGATTAACCTCGATGATAGTCGGCCACCATTATCTAACTAATTTAACATATTAATTAACAAACCTTTTAATACTTACATTTTATTAAACTGACCACATTCTGGATAGTTTAGATAAGATTTCTGAATCAGATGATATGGATCATAGTCTTCTGTAAATTATTTGTTACGTAACAGCATTCCCTAATACTATAATTTCATTCTTTTTACATTTATCGGATATGTTTTTTATATGTAGATAACGCTAGTATATTTATAATTTTCAACAAAAGTTTTAAATTTATCATGACCAAGTTTTTTTTAAACAAAAAATGAAAATTCTAATATTGTATTTCTATGTCTATAGAAATTAAAATAGGTTTAAAATACATAATATATTGGGAGTTTGTATATATGACTCCCATACGTATGCTTTATTTATGTATATTATAATTTGTTGATGCAAATATAGGATTTTAGTACCGTATATAAAGCTACTTTTAATTTAAGAAGAAAAATAAAGCTTACAATGAATTTTCCGGGAAATCAGAAAATATGATCAGAAGGCGGCAACTTTAAAATGAAACGCCTGTAACCCGCCTACTAATGTAACAGTAGCTTTTCAGGACTAGCATAACTTTGTAAATGTATCATCGTCCTGCTAGTATAAAAAAAAAATCCAGAGTTGTATTACACATAAAGTTTGGAATTAAATTTTATTTTTCAAAGTTTGTACATAGAAAGTTTAGTAGATAAAAATAGTTATTTATTATTTATGGTAATTTTATATGTCTAATATAAAATTATTAAAAACTGAATTTATTATAGTTAAAATGTATTTAATTATTTGAAAACTAAGTGGAAAACTGAATATGAACTAATTTTGCGTAATAGCTGTAAATTTATATGTGTTAATCCATCCAAATTAACAATGTCTTTGAAGAATTTCTTGCATCATACTTTACATACACAATAAGCGTATTCTGATTAACTATAATTAGTAAAAAACTAGAACGTATATGCAACCTAGAAATGTTGTCGAATTTGATGAATGGTTTTGAACCTTCACATGATATTAATTTTTTTTTGTTTACAGATACCTAAATCAAGATTTCAGAAATTATGACGCAATTCTAAGGCGCAGTCTAAATAATTTCACTATAAACGTTATCAATATACGCTCTATTATCAATTTGACCAAAACATAACAAGTTCGCATTGGTCTATAAATGTTCCAAATTTATTTTTGAATTAGGTGAACTAAGTGATTTTGAAATTCACCTTAAAGTCTGTAATTGTAATATAAGCAATTATTGTCGAATGGGTATACGATGACTCCATTCGCAACCAAGTTTGGATATACCCTTTCGAAATTGCATACGGTTAATTACTCTACTGTAAAATTATTGCACCACTGAAATTGTAGCCTCGTATAGATGTCACATAAAGTTTTCAATGTATGATTTATTCTAATAGTGAAATAATAGATTGAATTTGTGACATACTATATTAAACTATTAACGTTGAAAAGTAATAAATACAATCGTCGAAATAATAGTACTGTAGACATCTAGTATCAACTAGAGGTCTTCAGTACTTTCTAAGCTAGTCTTTAATAAATACAATTCAATTTCATTTAATGTCATAGTATAATACGTCCAATGATTTCGTCAGTCCATACATTAGCTACTACTAAAACATTAGATTAATTTAGTTTAATATTCTAGTTTAAAAATTACAAAACGATAGTGTAACTAATTATAAAACCAAATTCATTAAATTCTGTAATAAATGATTACTTAAAATTTAAGATTATATTGAAAATTTCCTTAATATAGAATAAGAAATTATATCTACTTTTCGATTTTGTTAAGTTATGAGGTGGGTGAATGGGTAAAATATGAAAAGTCAGTAACTAAAATATGACAAATTATAAAGACAATTGAAAAGAAAAATGTATAGGAACTTTAAAAATATTACGACGTATTCAAAGCTGCATTAAGTACAATCGAGGAACCATGAGTTGAATTCTTCACGATTTCTGCTATTATGAAAACATCTTAGATTATTTGACTATATTCGGTCATTGTTGTTAAGGGCTATAACATTAGATCATACTATGTAATATGTCTCAAGACAATATTGAAGAATGTTCACTGATAAGATTGAGGGAAGGTCAAGTTACCAGTCAACAATATTATTGCTTTATGACACCGAGTATATGTTTTCAAATTTCGTTCAAATATGGATCGAAAATATTTGAGACTATGGCTTCCACATTTTTTGTTTGAACTACAGTCTTTCTGACCAAATCTCATAAAACAACGACATGTATTCGCACTAATTTAAAAGATATAAAATATCAAGGAAAATGAACTATTGTCCTATAGAAGCAAAAAATATTAATAAATTCTAGATACATTTTATGTGTATATGAAACGCATACACGATTTCATGTAGAATCAGATAGAAATTGCATTTTAATTATTTGTCTAAAATTATATTGAATATTTACATTGAATATTTGAAATCGCAATCTAGGAACGACATTATGTCACATTTCAATTTCTGCTGATATTTTCTTATATGGAAATATGCATATCCAATCTACACAACTTTGTAATCCTTTATACATATTATATAATAACTGATTTTCAAACGAATATTTGCATATAATACGAAAATATATACATATTAAAATTACACAGTATGGAATCATTTACGAAATAATATTTCTTTTAGATCATTTGGACTAAAAAAACAAAATTATACTTACAATAAAGTATTATTTGTGTGTCAATTATATATGGTCAATTGTAAAAAATATTCTGATCTTTAGACGATGGACAAGATTTCGCAAATTCATTTTACTTGAATTCGATCAGAAATGTAGAATAGTGATGATCGTGATAATAATAATGATAAGAAAAATGATAATATATGTAAATATATACTACTTTATTTTGATGAACAGCTTGGTAATCAATATTCAAAGATATTTCCTTTTATATAATACATATAGAAAGTATTCTATAGTGGTATTGAAGATTTATATTCATATTGCGATTAGTCATTCTTTATATCCTTAGTATCTAAATATAGAGATCAAACATAAAATCTGTATATACAATTAAATATCCATAAACTGAAGACTAGGAAAATGACATTTGAGATTTTGATGTCAATATTCTTTAGTCATACATCCATCAAGTGGATAATCATGTTATGTATTTCTATATTATACACATACGAGTTATAATAAATAAATTCTAATGTTTGCTTATAGGGTATCGAATCGAATATTAATACAATAAACTTTGCTCCTTTTGCTTTCTCTTCCAAATATTTCTGATTGTTGTAAATATGATATTAATTTTATAAGGATAATATATGTAATGGGTCGTCGTATACCCACCCCATCTTTGTAAAAAAAAAACGAAAAAGGTAAAATAAGAGACAAACAAACAAATGTCTATAATGAATTTCGAAATCGTTAATTTCTAGAAATATACTAATCATTATTAATTAATTAGTATTGAATAAAATATTCTAAGAAAAAATTTAATTAAAATCTAAAACAGTACTTGTATTTAATATACAAGTATGGTATTATGCATGTATATTTTATTTCTCTTCAATCTTCATCTTATTTCAAAGAAATTCATTTTATCGTATATATTTACCTATATTTATCTAAAATTGATATGGCAATTGCGTTCCCTCGCGTACAAAATATTCACTTTTATTACTTCTTTTAGGGGGTTTCACTATATAGGTAAATATACTCTGAATGTACTATATAAGGGATGAGATGACTAAGTGGCAATAAACAAACACTTTGTAAGTATGAGAAAAATCACCCTTAGTATATTTCATTTATGAGATTTCATTTTCTATTGATGTTCATTGCTCTGTAACTTTTGATAAGGAATTCAACATTTTTTTTTATTCTTCCATATACACATTCTTAACAATAAAATATATAAATTGATTTTCAATTAATTTTTATTTATCATTAAATAATTTTTTTTTATCTATTTTAATTATCATATCAAGATATTTATTTGATATAGAGAAAAATAGTCTTGATATTTTATTCCGTGAATTCTTGACAAAAGGTGATTGATTTCAGTTTAGGGCATAGTTGGGGTCATATATATTTACATCAAACTAAAATCTAGATATTAAAATGGATAGAGTGGTCGAATATCATCATAGGTTACTCAACCCATCTTTACTAACTCGCTTACGATATATGTCAGTAATATAGCGGATAATCGAGGATAAAAATATGTTGTAAATGTCGTGTTTGGCGGACTAGTTGGAAAAAATATATCAACAAAATGAGTTAGCTAGTTGAGAATGTATGTACCACTCATATTCAAATATATAACTGGATAATTATAATTGATCCTATATTTTCTAATTAGTAAATTTCAATTATAGTTATTTCTGTTCACATTAGTATGCATACATATTAGAAATGGCAAATTAATATTGTAATGTCGCTCAATCCACAGGTCAAAGATTAAGATGATGAACAGCTAGATATGGTAACTATATTCTAGAAAAAAAGAGTCCATCACTCGAAGTGTTACTTCACGAACAGCTGAATGTAGCATTCTAAAAAAATCGCAACCGGTTATTGTTTATATTTAAGGTTTACATTTAAACATTAGTATGGTACTGGTAGCTTACTTCTCAACAATATGTAAAAAAGTGAAATTATTGTGTGCGGCTAAATGACAAATCTTGTAATAATTTTGACAATCGAGTTGCAATGCGTGAACGAGTGCCTGATTATGTCACATTATAACATATGATGGAAGACTTGTGAAAAGACAAACTGTGAATGAATGCCGTACCCTGAACTTTCAGGCTAATTTTAGATAATGTTAGTAGATCACTATATATAGCACCCTTAAATATCTTTCAGTTATGTTAATATAGTATTTCAACTTAATTTCAAAAATAATAAAAATTACTGTTTAAATTCAAGCCCTTATAATTATGTAATTTTCTTTACTTTATTTTTTAGATTGTTCGAATTGCATTTACCAGTATATCTCATATCCACATAGAAAAATTCTCAAACTAGGATTGGACAGGTATGATGATTTAATTCTCTAACCTCTAAATTTTAAATTTATAATAAATGTAGAGTCTTCTACGTATTGTATTGAACACAAATGCTCTAAAAAAAAAACGATTAGAAAATTCATCTCATTCATTTCTGTATGATAGCTATACAGAATATTCAGATTTGTATTCTTAATATAATACTGCAACAAATATATGGTATATCCGTTGGGAAGTAAACTTTTATCAGTCTTTAACACATAATGTACTTTACGAAGACTGATCCATCAAATTATCAAATCCAATTTTAAATGATTAGAATGAAATATTCAATTAAAATCATTTACATAAACTTCATTATACACGATTGACTTAATTCACAAAATTAAATTTGGAATTTCTCAAACAAAATTCCAGATCAAATTGAGTGTAAATACACTGTTGTCTACTCCATGGTAACTGTAGTAATATACCATCACCACGTACATTGCTATGTATTTGAGTGAAAACCAGACTTTTCATATTTTCCCTATTTTATTTATGTTACATAAATTATATACTAGTATATATATATGTATATACTACAGTTTTCCTGAAAAATCTGCTAAAAGAGGTACCATACAACTCGTATAGTTTGTATAAACATATATTAACTATATGAATATTATATTATAGTATGTAACTTCTTGTTTATTGATGCTGTGTTCTCAATCTTAGTATCAAGGATGGATAAAAAATTTCAATTTAACAAAATGTCTGCAGACTGAATTTCTAATTTTCTATTTTGTGATTGGGGCGGTATTTGGTGCCCATTTTTTATGTAATTATTTTTTTTTATACAGAATTTTATAGACTATAAATATTGTTTGTCAAGACATAATAATTTACTACATCAAATGGAAAAAAAAATCAATTTTAATGGCATAGCAAAAAATAAGTCTTAATCTCAATGACGTATATATAATGTATATTTATTTAATAATACATAATAATAGTAAATATTAACTTATATTACCGACTTGACCTAAATTTTACTCATAACTACTTTTATATTTATTTTGCATAAATTCTGAAGCAATTTTTTATAAAAAAACAAATGTAAAAACTTAATATACTCATATATTTTTATATATTAGATTTATAGATTCAACAGAAACTTAAAATTAAGAATTGGCTATTATCATCTCTACATTTTGTCGACCATTTCTTACCACCTCTTTAATAACAATTCTGTGACACGTTGTTCGTGAACGACTGGGTCTTCTCTTACCCTGCGAATTTTTGGACAAGTGTGCGTAATTTCCAATATGACCGATTGGTCGCAATTCAATTACAGTTTATTCGGTTGACATCGCTCACGCCTATATTTTATATGAACAAACATTTCAAATATTCACCTATTGACGAAAAGTTGAGTTTGTGACACGGTATCATTTGTTACTTGCCAAATGCCAAGTCATACATGCAGTCATACATCAATAGTATTGGTAAGCAATTAGTTTTAAAAACACATAACTTTAGATTTATTTTACCTCAAGCTTTTATTGGTTTCTAATTTATACTGAGAGGTAATATATTAGACCATCGATCAGCATGAAATTTACTTCGCAAGAAAAAATATGCTCTAAATAGAAATAATACAGACTTGCCTGGATACTTTACACTTAAAAATAATACTTGTTATCCTTTTCAAATAATATGATATTGTTAAGCATATTTATATTAGTCTCGAATTTCTCCGAAAATTTCATTTTAAATTCTTCAAGAATATTGAAAGAAATATTTTTTTTAATTAATTGAAAGGATGGCAAGAATTTAAGTTTATTTTCTTTCCTTTGAAGAGCATGATAAATAAAATTAATTTGTGTTTTAAAAATAAAACATTAGACCTTTCCTTTAACATTATTCAACTAATTTGAAATTAAAAAAAAAATCTGGTGCTTGTAAGGTCTAATTTTTAAATTTACAATATCTTTGATTAAAAATATTATTGCTTTAGTATTAATATTAGAATAAATATATTTACATTTTGCTAATGTACTCGCAAACCTCCTAAATAACCCATTCGTAGTGAACACCATTGTACAATGTCATATTAATAAAATTCTATAAAGATGCGACTTTTTGGAAGCGTTGTAAAAATCTTGGAAAAACAGAAACCCCTATATGATGTATGCAAATGTTACTATTTTGGCAAGCATCCTACTAAACAAATGAAAAATTTAGAACGTTAGAAAAAAATGAAAATATTAGAACGCACGAAAACGAAATGTTCAGAATTATACCACATAATAAAATATACATTGTTTCCGCTTTAGTTAAAGAAATAATATACAATGTAATAATTTGTTGTAAAATAAATGGCAAATAAATGAGTTTTCTCTCAAGTAAAATACCTAAGTGGTACACAAGACAAGCAATTTGACTGGAATGACCAAATTGATAAAATTTTAGAAAGAAGAGCAGTCCCTTCTTGGTAATATTGTAAATTTATTAGAAAAATTTAAGACTGAACCCCCAACATAACTATACAGGTGTATTACATGTTTACGAATAAGATAATTAACTATTCAGTCCATTATACGATTAGATGAAATTAATTTACAATCCTGTTAGATACTATAATACAAAATTTAAAGACCTACATGCAAAGTACCTGCAAACTAAAATTGATCATGCAGATGAGCATATGCTGCTGCTGTGTATATGATCTACGAAAAAATAATTTTCCGTTGAAATACCATTTAACGCATTTGTTTGGAGTAGAAATTAATGGAAAACTAGCCATCCATCTATTATATAATACGCACTGATATAGTTATGAAGACCACTTTGAGATCGTTGAGTGTAATTACGAGCATTTATTTTTCTTAAATACTACTTCAATGCTGTTTTTCTAATCCGATCCATACAATATACAATATTTACGATTCTAAAGAGAAATTTTTAGTGTAAGATAACAGTAATACTCTTAGATAGCTGCTGCTGCTTTTCACTATAAACACTAATTTTATAAAATGTAGGTATTTGACAATAACTCATATTTATTCACCAAGTCCGCAAACAATGTTTACGAACCATAAATTTATTGTGATCATGTTTCCGCAGTGGTACCGCAACTATTAAATATCGGTTGAGCAACGACAGATATTATTTGGCTATTCCATTCATCATATCTTAGTGAAATATAGTCTAATGGTGAATTTGGATTCGATTGATATAGATTAAATAATATTGATATCCTCAGTCTATGTAAAAGTGTCTTTCTTACGCAACAAAAAAAAAATGTGAGGTGAGGTATGACTGAAATGTATTCTTGAGAATCTCACGACTTCATTGAGCTAATTAATCATTAGACTTGTAACTTTAATTGTACGTCACCAAATTTGTACTGGCAATAGAAATTGAAATAAAATACTTAAAATTTAACTTCATAAATCTATCCCATCATAAAATCTAAAATTATTTTATGTATAAGGTGGATAGTCACAAAAGCGACATGTACATTATTAGCCATATTTCACAAAGTCTCATGGAATTAGGATTAATTTTTTACTTATTGTATATAATTCTTGATATTTCATTAGTGCCAATGCAACTGTTTATACATAACTGTTGATTTATTTATTGAAAATTCGATTTGAAAATTTTAATCAGGAAGAATGACTAGAACAATTAAGGGAGATATGTCTAGATTAACATTTACTATATATCTGTTGATTATTTCTAGAACATAAAGTTCTCTACTTTATAAATGAATACATGTAAATGTTATACTAACTTATTACCAGTGAAACAATTTAGTTTCAATCGAATGATTGTCTAAATAATAGTACTAGGCCATTAGTTCTATAAAATAATTCTTATTTGAACAGAAGTTGAATTTATTTTTTATACAAAAAATAAATGGAATTTGTGTTTCATTAGGATTATATAGACGTATTATAAAAATGTAGTTTTGTTTTGTACATGTACTACTATAAATAATCAATAAATTTAATATTTCAATTAAAAAAGTGTAAATGTAAATTTAAAAAATAAAACTATCGATTTTTCCTGAAATCTGTGCATACAGAAATTAAATGCTTATATCATCAGGATAATAGGATCAACAGAAATTTACGTTAAAGACTATATACCGAAATGAGTATAATATTCGTATATGAATTTGCTTCCCATTCCATATAATGGAAATTATATTCAAAAAATTTATTGAAAGCTAAAAAGCTCTAACAAATGAGGATAATATAGAAAGAAGTGTACACATCCTATATATTGGTACTTATAATATATCTGCTTTTATAGATTTAAATCCAGAAATTCATATTTTCGTCATTCGTTATGAATAAATTCTATATCATATACATACATGTGATATATGAATTCGTATATGTTACATATTATGTTCAGTTCTTATACTTGTATACATATCATATCATTTATATTATCTGAAACAAAGTATCCTGCAGCTCCACCTTTTTAGAAATTAAGCATTGGGTAGCTCCAAAAATTTCCATTTCACTGGATACAATGTTGCCACCCAAAAATTTTGGGGTTGTAATTCTAATATATTGAATGCGTTTGCGTCACATCAGTTTCTAATACATATAAAGGGTAGAATATTAAATTAGAAATTGAGTGAAATTCTTGTGGAAAATATTTGCCAAAAAGAGATAAGAATTTTTCACATTCAAGTCGACCGTTGCGTTATTCGTATAATACCAATTTGAAAAGATTTTTTGTTGTTCTACCAGACGGAGCAAAGAGTGCTGCTGTTTATAAGGAATATTCTGACTGGACAGTTAAGAATATTGTGTATAATTTTTAATTAGATTTTTTTATATCATTTAATATTGTTAAATTATTAGCGAATATGTTTTAGTGTATATTAGGTATTAAAAAGTGATAATATTTTAATTACAATTGTAGATTTGTGCAATTTTTCTTAAATCGGATTAAATATATTTTAAAATGTAAGTAGAATTTTTTAAAATTTTTATAAAATTTTCTATTACATAATTATAAAGTGGCTTAAAAAATTCTAGAAAATTCTATAAGAAACTTTAACTTAACTAATGCTACTGATTTACAATTGTATATACCATAATTCATAGCCTTCTGAATAAAATGTTCTATTTGCTTTAAAATATATTGGGAATAAAAATAATTTTTTTCACTGAATTTTAAATAAATCAAACGTAAAATGAAGTATTATATGTGATTTCAATAACGGAAATTGATTAATAATTATATAATTATATGTATAGTACTTTTATATAAATTAAAAATATCATTCAATTATTACCACACATTTACCACACATTTTTCTAAACTAAAACTTCTGCAGACATTAAAAGACAAAATTACGAAACTTTTAGTTTTCCATATGATATTTACAAAAACCAATCAAAATTTGAACCTCCGTCAAATATTGAAATATGCTTAGGTGAAGTGTAAGACTAGCTCGATCATCGAATAATCAAGGAATGGTTGTGAAATATTCAGAAATCTGTTAAGTTATCAAATTATTACATTATCTTTTTGATAGTGGAGTTTATCTCAGTGAAATCAATAGCTCTATATTATGAAAATATATTTCTAAATAATATCTACTAGTACTTCACAAATTGATCCATTAATTATTTGAAAAAGTAATTTTCAAAAACATTGGCAGTAAGCATTTCTTCAAATGTGTTTAATGCTCTACTGTACCAATCATCTTAGTTACTAAAATACTTAAATTATTTGTACGATTTCATCATCATCATCTCAGCTTTTACATCCAATATGGATGTTCAAGTTTCAGTTTCTAATATTCAAGTTAAATCAAATGTCTACGAAAGCAACCAAAAATTTAATTTTTAAAAATTTATTTTACATTTCGACATCTTTACTGAAAAAGTTTAGTAATAGGATGACGAATGGAGTGGCTAACTATAATCGAAATTACATCTTGCTTATTAGAAACGGCAAATTAACATCGTCACGTAGCTGGGGATTGAAGCACAACTCTTCTGAAATATTGAAATGTGTAACTGGATAATTATGATTGATCGTATATTTTCCAGTTGACAAATTTCAATTATAGTTATTTGAGTTCAAATTTGATGTTACATGCATATTAGAAATGGCATATTAATATCGTAATACTGCCCTATGTACCCTTGATGCGTAAAAGTTAAGATGATGATAATGATGTCAACTACCTAATTTCTTATGATTATGTAGTTTTAAAATTACTCGGCAAACCCGACACTCCAGATCATACATCTAAATCATGACATATATTGTGATCGTCTGACCGATATACTAAAAGATACGTTCAGTTATTTAAATTTTTGTCCGTTAATTCCTTATTTACTTTATATTTGCTACATATTTATAATTCATAAAATTTCAGGAAATACACAGTAAACATGTGAAAAATGCGCAAATGAGTTAACCAATAATTTCGGCTAATTTTCCTAATATACTTACTCTTATAACTCACCATCATGCAGACACTAGGAGGACTCAAAGAACGTGCCTCCGGTATTTTTAGCGGTGGTAGGTAAGTAATTTATATTATTTATAGAAATATTGGTGGTTAGATTTTGGAGAAAATTTTTTTTTCCAGCATTGAAGCTCATAATTTCTGTATTAGCTGTACAAGCATAACAAATAAACATAATTTATTAATTTCTATAAATTACTTCCTTTCATCATAATTTAATTTAATTGAGTTCTGATTTTATAATCCTATATAACAAGAATTATAAAATCAGAACTCAATTAAATTAAAATATTATGAAAGGAAGTAATTTATAGAAATTAATAAATTATGTTCATTAGTTCTGTGATCAAATGAATTCATTATTTATATATTCTTGTTGAATATTCCATTTTTTCTGCATTAATTCAAGACTCTTGTGATCTTCACACTACTCAATTCTTTGTCAATAATAATTTATTTCCGCAATAAAATATTGAAATATACAGGCAGAAAGATTAAACAAGTGAGTATTCAATACGGACAGTATTAATGCAAAATAAAATAATAAAATAACATATTTTTCATATTTTCCTTTTAAATTTGTGCACCAAACATAAAGGTCAATATCCTATAAAATTTATTCAGACAATGTTTCTAAATATCATCTGTTATCGATTTTTCTCAGTTTCCACTAATTGAGACTTATTGTTGACACGTGCTAAAAACACATTCCTTTTCTACACCATAACTTGAAAATCGAGAAAGGAAAAACCCCTTAAGTATAAATTTAATAGGCAATCACTCAAAAGCCCACAGGATTTTATGGAAGCTCTTTTATGCCATCATATATTAAACATAACTTTAACATTTAGTCTTTTAGGATTCAGATTATAGTTTTTTTTTTTCTTCTATCTATTTTATAGTTTAAAATGAAGTGGACGTATACAAACTTTCTCTAATAATTTAAAATTGTTTGTTTTTTTTTTTGTTTCTGTAAGAACTTTAATATATGAAATTCTGAAAAAATGAAAAAGTTAAACATATTGGTATTCAAATCACGTGCCGTGCCAGACAAGTGTCTTAATAATATCGTCTCGAATAAACTTTACAGTCTCAGAGATTTAAATAAATGTGTATACTTTGTTCCTGTTAAGAAAGGAAAAATAAATAAATATTAAAAAAAAAACTGGGCCACAAAAATGCACAAAAATCTTTAATTTTTATTCCATTTATTTTCCTAGCTACATAATTGTTTTCATATGTACATGATATTTCTTACATCATACACTGCACGATTAAAATCTCGATAATTTCGTAAAGAAGTGTAATGCATAATTAATTTAAAAGGACAATATGTATTATAATAGTTCCTTATAATTGAATTTGAAGTACATTCTATAGAAGTGTTCATTAGCATATCAAGATGAATGATATATATACGAGTATATATTGAAAGTGAAATTTTTACATAATTTGCCTACCTTCATCATAACAAGAAAGAAAAGACAAAAGTTGAATTTATATTGAGATGGTAATCAATATATTCATGAGTGATTTGAAGTATATGCGTCTTTTGTTGTAGGAAAAAATATATGCACGTACTATCTATCCAATGTACGTTTTATGCTGGAAAACAAAAATTCAATTATCTATTATCTATTCTTGTATATAGTATTACCCATAGAAAAGTTAGATATACTTCAAATTATAAATATTGTGTATAGTTATCGTATCTGGTCCACATTATGGTATTCAATATTTCATCAAATGCGTTACCTAAACTCAACGTCAAATAAATACAATTTTCAACAGATCACTACAGCAATCTGTCCAACATTCTTGTCTTCCTATCATATAATTAATATAACCATGAATATTTTCACTTGTTAACTTGCATTCTAATTATTACGAAACAAACGAGAGCTATCAGAAACCGCTGTCTTACTTAGTAAACCTACTACATTTAAATATTTGTAAATGAAAAATTTGTACTGATCATAGTAAATATCCAATCACAACTCGCTAAAGAACTTACTATGGTGATTTTTTTCTCAATACCGCACAGAGATTCCCAAATCATGAAAATGAGACTTTTCCACAAATTAACATTGATTGGTGTCAGAAATTTGTGGTATAGTAAAATAAACACTGGATTAACAATTCAACTTACTATTATGGAAGTAATAGTGTAATATAGTTCTAAAACTGAGATGAGACCAAGAGTTCAGAAATTCGATGATAAAATCGAAATCTCTTTATTATACATATTTTAGTAAACCCTCATATAATCCCGTACAATACACCAAATTGTATATTTTAAGGTTTAAATTCAAATTTTCAATAGTAAAAAAAAACTCACCCTAATTTTTATTTTATTTTTTTATTTTTGTTAATAAATAAATCGAGTACCAAACCATCAACCCGTAATAGTAGTTATCTGTATTATACCAAACCATGTTTTTACTATAAAAATAAATGTACAAGACACAGTGTGTGGCATCGTGGTTTTCAGAGATTTAATTCGACCCCTGGGGAACAATTTGTTTTATGAGTATCATAAACATTTTGTTTGACAATTGTTCTTGGTAATAATTTAATGGTTAAATATGTAAAGATGATGTTTCAATTGACTAGATAAAGAAAATAATATAAGGAGTATAACTAGGAAAATGAAAATGATTAGATATAGTAATATATTCAAATAGTCAAACATATAATAGATTTTGTACTTTTTGAGTATGCTAGTTTCTATCCAGTATTGTAACAATTAGGTATATTCGATATTATCAGTTAATTATATAAGTGCATTATTCACGTTGCCTGTAGATGTTGAATTTTTACAGGTTACAGTTTTTGTTGATGTCCTATATTTTCTTGTGAAATAATAAGATTACGCTTCATCACTTTTCCCAATTATTTGGAAACGAGATGAAGCCATAACTTCATTATGGCTAATCGTTAAAATTAGATCATATTACTGCTAATTGTAACAGAAAAACTTATCATCAATTAATAAAACAAATCTCATTACATATGTTCATGCTTTATAGTGTATTTTAAAGATCACACTAAATTCCCAGAAAAGATTGGATATATTTCATAATTAATTTTAATAATTCAAGAAGTAATGTTGCAATTCTACGAGGACTATAGTGCAGTATATACGACTTTAAGATTTTGTACCAATCTATGACTGAAAATAGTGAGTGAAGACCTACACAAAAAAAGTGGAAATATTTATGTTCAAAAATTATCGTCACAGTAACTTCTCACAAAATTCAACCAAATAAACTGGATGTATAGTGGCGTAAAGGTGATGGTGATCTTCAAACGCACAACCTATGGAGATAATTTGAATATACCTGAATTTAAAATTTTGTTCTCAGAAGAACTTAATGTTGATAAATATTAATAGTAATACTTGATAGATTTAGATTTTAGTATTATTGGTGAAATGCTTAAAAACTGGTGTTCATCAATTTCGCAATAAAATAAGCATACATATAT
>JANSTX010008889.1:24448-57460 GCA_027564355.1 Penthetria funebris | reverse complement strand
AAACAAAAAGAAATAATTTTTAATTTTAATTTTATTATTATCGTTTAAAATTTGAAAGAAACAAAAAAGAAAGAGGAATATGATAAATTAAAAATGTCTATTTATTTTTATTAAAAATTTCAAATTTGAAAATTAGCACTTTGCAACTATTATTAATTCACATTAATTAAATTACATTATTTTAGTATTAATTTTAATCATTTATTTTTTAATGTTTTCCCCTAAGAATATGTCTACCTATATTTTTATTAAAATAATTAATTGTATTATTATTACGAATATTATCATCTTTATTTTATGTAAATAAATAAAATATAATATATTTATAAAAAATAAATTTTAAAAAATTCCTTTACCGTCTGGCAAATAAACTATAGGTGGAAATAGCTTTAGAACGGAACGTCGTAATTAAACGACGTCTTGCTGATATCAAATGTGTATTTTAATGAGCTCTAAATATGTTTGAAATTCATGTAGATCCAAGGCGATTGATATTGAATTTGCATTAGAACATGATCTAGTTTAAATGAAGTTGATGTGTCCAAGTAAGTAATTATTCCTTTTACTATTTTTATTTCATATTTCAGGTGATATTCACTGCTTAAAGGAAATTCAGGGGAAACAGAGTTAAAAAACATTAAACATTTCATATAAAAACCACTTTTAATAAATAAATGATATAACAATAGTTTTCTTTTTTTGCTGTTGAAGCACCTATTGAAGACAAAACACCAATTAAATTTATTTAATTAATATATGCTTTTGTATTTAACAATTCAAATCATCCAATTGTTTTGCTTTAGGGAATGATAAAATTTTTTTTAACCCTGAAGCAGAATAAGTGCTTGATTTGCATTTTTTTTTTCCATAACTTCTTACCGTTATACTACATTACTATTGCCGTAAGATTACATATATTTTATCGTTAGACCACACAAAAGATTTGTGGCAAGACTGCATAATCAATTTAAAAATGGACTAATAATGAAGGACGAGAATAAAAACACCAATAAGGAAATATTGCTATACAGGATATATATATTCTTTTGTTCTCAACACCCACAGTGTTAACATTAATGAATGTACAAGTAAATTTGCAACTTAAAACATGGTTTTAAAAAAGTTATTAAAGAGGCTACAACTTTGCCGTCTCATGGGCTAAATTTCAATAGTTATTTATTTAAAAAAAATAAAAAAAACAAACCAATTGTTTCCATCGCAATGCATTGTACTGTACATGAATTTTTGTATAGACAAGTATATATAATATGTGTATATGTACGTACATTCGAGTAATTTATACACAAAATCAAATTATATTCAATATAATATCAAATGTTCAATTTCGTTTAATGGTAGTTTCCAATTCAACATGCAAACGAATAAAATGAATGAAGCATGCAAATTTAATGTTTCTATGATAAAATCAGGTAAAGAATATTCCTCTTAAATAATAGAATATATTAATTCAAATTCAACTGTTCTAAAATCTGCAATAAAACCATTATTGCAGACATTAGTACACTTTTTCAAGTGCCATTATATTTTATAATTAAATCCTTTGTTTATATATAACATCATTCTCAGTAATTAGAAATTTACATTTTATACTGTTAACTATTATATGTATTATGATTTATCATTAAAATCAATTTATAACAGTTATTGATATCACGCAGTGTCTTTGCTAATGTAGGATGCTTTGTTAAACAATTATTGATTTTTAATTTATTTGTGTACTTAATCATGAGTTTTTAGCTGCTATATGTCGTCAATTATATTGTGGCGTAGTCGGTACCGGTAACATTCTGGAATTTTCTAAATAGATATTTCTACAAATGTTTTGCCCAACTGATGATTAGATCGTAAGTGTCATATTTTCAAAATTACCAAAAATGTCACAATTTTACTACTCATTGTTAATATAAATAAATCATAGAAAATTTATTTATTTTTCTTCATATTTATTATGATATTTTGAAACGACATTAACTTTACCATGGATCTTCGTTAAATTTCTTTGTATCCAAAGCAATGAGAATTAACTTGCGGTCAATTGAAAATTGAGAGTAAAATTGTTATAACCTCAGAAAAATGTCACAAATTTTAAGAAGTAAAGTTATTTCGGCATTTAAAAGTATTCATAAAGTACGTAAACAAGTATTTGCCGATGATGTTGTTGCACTAAATGCATCCAGAATACAAATTAATGAAGGCTTTAAGAAAAATAAATCGGTTACAAATACAGCAAGTATTGAAGAATTGGTAAAATTTGCCAATGAAATCGAAATTGAATTAAAGAAAAATGTTCTACAGGCAAGGGAAAAATCACCAGGAGTTTATGAGGTGCGAATCACAGAAGATACACCAAAAATAGATAATGTTTTATTTGATGTAAATGCAAAAATAGAACCACCACGTACAAAGAAGTGTAAATAATTAATTTGTTAATTAATTATTTAATTACCTATACAAAGGATAGAATAGTCAAATTAAATAATTTTTTTATGTATGTATATTTCAAAAATATTTATTATTTAGAATTAAATTTTAATATTATTAGAAAATATATTTATTGTAGACGATTCAATTAATGAAATGTCACATCCAATTGTAACATATAGAAACAGTACCAGTTCCGGTGTACATTATAAAATAAATAATTTGAACCGTTGTAGTAATACTAATGTAGCATACATTTTAGAAGTATCAGTGCATATAAAGTGAATAACCAATTTTAGTCCTCATTTATGTTATCTCATATTTCTACATGCCCGGTGTAGGTTAGGATCAATCACAAAAATGTACAAAATTCTTTACCTGAAATACATCCAACTCAACCAACTAGGTAGATACACTTCTGCATGTCGGGCTGATGAAATACCTAATTGCCCGTAAAATGTCAATAAATTGCCACGAATTTGTTGAGACTTAATCGTCTTAATCCTATACCTACGACATCCACTTTATTGAAACCACTGCCAGATAACGATTATATATCACAGTTGATACTTAACTTAATGACGCCGCAATCGACAGCAATGCGATGGATAATCACAATATACAGCCATAATGGTCAATTGAACAAAAAGGTTGGTAAAAGAGTAGGGATAAGTGTACCTTTATTGAAAACATTGTAATTCGGACACAACTTACGTTGTACAACATTAGGGAAACTTACCGTCTCTGGTAGGCATACTATAACAGTAACTGTGCTTTGGAACTGAATATTTAAATCAATCTAGAGACGGGTTACTTAACGCAAATTAGATGCAACTAATGTAAACATGAACTGAGTACTTTCACGATCTCCTGAATATTCTCGAATACGATAGACATAAGGTTATTGCTATTATTGTGCACATGAGATCATTTCTGGTTTTGGCAACCGGTATTCATAGCGAACAGGCAGGTTTTATGTTATGTGTAGTAGGTATTCTGGGTGTATATATTGCCTGTCTGACTTTTGTTTCGAAAATTTTTCAAAAATCTTGTCATAACTTAAGTAATAAAGAAATTGATTTAATTTTCTTTTTCGTTTTTCTTTCAGATAATCCAACAAATCATTGGTGAATAATAGAAGAACCCATCAGTGACATCCTCTACGTGCAACATGAGCCAATATGAACTAAATGCAAGATAAATTTAAAAATAAGAAAAAGGAAAAGGAATTAAAATTAAAAAAAAAAACATAAAATTATTTGTAGTTCATTTATTGGAAAATAATAAAAATAAATTAATAAATAAAAGCAAATGTACGTAAATTTAAAAAATCCTCTTTTCATTCCGTCCAAACAATTCTTTGTGCAATGCCACGTGATGACCCAAAAATCATCTGAGAAATTCAAATCTGTAAAGAAAAAAAAAACACAAAAATGTCATTCATTTTTACCTTATGAAGTATTTTAACTATTCCAATGTTAAGTCTAATCTGGCCGAGCAGTTAGCGTCGGCAGACTTTTATTTAAGATCATAGTAGAGCTGTGGTTCGAGTACACGGATAGTGTTTTTGTAACCTTTAAATAATTTGTTGAATATTTGTATGTGCCATGAAAATAGGATGTGGCGTCTGATCTGATGACGACGACAATGCTGTGTGTGTATGTGTGTATTGTGAGATGGGAAAATGCGAGGAAGAAACATTTTTTTTTCAAATTTCAGATCTGAATTTTCAAAGGGGTTACCCTTGGATTCGATAATAAAAGTTGGTCGTAGAGGGTTGGAATTTTGCACAAACGTAGTCCCAGAAAATTTGTCAGGTTTCGCCGGGTTCGATTTTCCGATATTTGATTGTGAACCGAGAAATTTGTTGTTTAAAAGTGCTATTTTTGCACTTTTAAAATGACTGTAACTCTGTGAAAATTCCAGATTTTCCTTTTAAGTTTCCACCATCAGAAGTCTGGTTGGTGGTCGTTCGAATAAGCTCTAAAGTAATATCGATTTCTTTTTAGTTTGCCTGTTATAGCTGTGGAAATCTGGAAAATTTATTTATAGTGCCATTTTCAACTAAATTTAAAAAATAGAAAATAAAAATTTTCCTATTTTCTTGTAGCTCTTATGTGTAGAGAAGGCTTCAATTTACATTCCAAAAATATAACAGAAAACAATTTTGTAGGGTTTCCATGAGATTTTCCAATTTGAAAATTTTACAATTTTTCGTATCACAAAATGGACGATTTCCAGTTTTTCCAATAAAATTTTCCAAATTCCAGAAATCGCTTTTTTCCTGACCATCTTACCTAACTACTGATGTATAAAAGAAAATTCTATCTTTTACTGTTTCAGAGTTATAGGTCGTTAAAGTCGGGTCTGCATCATTTTCAAAAAATCAGAAAATTTGCTCTAACTCGATCATTACTCATCGAATATGAAAACTTAGGGAACAAACTTGGTGTATCTAGATGGCTTCCATATAGATTTTATCATGAAAACTCGCTAGGGTGAAAGAATTTTTTTAAGGAAAATGGGCTCCAAATTATCCAGATCTCCTAAACCGGAAGTGTTATAGTTTTGAAAATTTGAATATATGGGAAGCTCCAAAAATAATGCTGGTCACTCATACTAAGTTTTGCTCTATCTGGTCAAATACAGAAGTTGAATTTTCCGACATTTTCCGGAATTTTCCAACATTTTTTAGTTTATTTTATGTAGAAAATTCTACTGAACTCAAAATCAATTCGTTTTCATGGAACACCCCTATAATTTCCATGAAAATTCAAAAAACAAGTCCTTATTTCAAGCAACACAACTTTTCTTTTCTATTTTCCTATAAGCAAAGTTTTTTTCTGGTATGAGCAATTTTTTTTTGTGTGGGTAGAAACGTAAGATTTCCATTTGATCGATTTGAAGAAAATTGACGCAAATGTGTGCATTTTGAGTGCATCGAATGAAGGTCATAAAATGCAATTGAATTCGTTTTTTTTTGCATAGAGACAATTTGTGTATTTTCTTCTGTGCACTCTATGCATCCGCATAAACTAAACTTAATACGAACTAAAAATCCTGCATCTAATTCTTCTTCCTCCTCACATTGTTAATTATTTAGGATCGGCCCTCCTTCTCAATATATGTGTTTTTAAGTTTTTGTCATGTGTATCACCACTATCTGCATTTTGAACAGTCAATGATCACGTTGTTTGTGAGCGACCACGTTCGCATTACGTGACCAAAGCATTTTAAATCCACTTTTATTATTTTAATATAAATAATAATTATTTTAAATAAATTATTTTAATTTAATTATTTGGGGTCTATTATATTGGTAATAGGTTCAAATTTTAAACTATCTCGAATATATAATATTTGAAGCTCCGTCATTAATTTTATCTTCAACTGTTACCGAATTAGTAATAATAGAAAAGTGGTACAAACTATAGGCTATATAAAAGAGTTTTTTGCCTACAATATTTACAATCCCAAATCAAATATTTTGTACGCCCTCATAAAATACAAACTAACGAAAATATAGACAAAAGAAAACATAAGGTGGTGGAGAACTTAAATTGAAGTATAAATAAGGTTCTAAAATTAATGCAAGTTTATGCAGATCGAAGTAGCTCCATTAAAATCAAACATGCCAGCTTAATAGCTATTAACCTGAAGCCATTAGTTAAAAGCTAATAGCTATAAGCTATAAGCTGATAGCTAATAGTTGTAAGCTATAAGCCAAGAGATTTATTATAGATAAATACTGAACCGCATGGAATCCGATGCAGTTAAACTGGTCGACGTCAAAATATCTAGTTCACCGTCGATATTTGTTTGCTATCACAAACTGAGTCAGACATAATTGTGAAATTAATATGATTTTGAAAATACAACTGAAATAAATCGGTCTAAAGATCAATAATGATGATTGGTATGTCGAGGGCATGATGTTCACTTAAATGACAAATATAAATCGATGAAGTTGAGAACTTCAAATATTTGGGAAGTTTTATTTTTCTGGCGGTGAACATAATTGTCAATTGAGTCAGTTATACACTTAGACGACTTGATTGGAAACCCCAGATTAATAGAAGACCCGGTCGTCCAAAAACAATAAACCATTATTAAGGAGTTTGGTGCCAGTTAAGTCGGTCGAGTGAAGTTAAGGTACTGGCCAGACATTGTGAACCATGACGATTATTTGTTGACACGTCCTATTCTTCTGCGCGAGCTTTTGAATTACTTTCGAACATATATACTTTTCGCAATAATTACTACAATTTCGAATATTTGCTGAAAATTGATGTTTGCCTCGTTCCAAAAATGAAAACGTTGTTCTATGATGATTATAATATAAAGCGGATTATCATGATTGTATATTGACGATCACACGGTTCTCATTTTTATAGTTAGACATGTTTAATAGAGACATGATCTTGATTGTATAAAGTCAAAATTATACGATCAATATTTGAATGTTCGTCCAATAAATTTTCGATTAAATGATTGCAATCTTTTTGTACATTACAGACCCAGTCATTGTATTTTATTGTATACGTTAATATTTTGGATTACTCATATATAAGAAAGTAATCAATGGTAAGTATTGAATTGTTGAATGCAAGAAAGAAAACATTTCTTTTAAACATTTTATATATTTTAAAATTTCCCCACAACTTTATTCGTTGACGACCAGTTAAAGAGTACGGTTGAATTTTTAACCAGCACTACAATATCAGAGAAAATTAAACTTTAAAATTATTTAAAAATATATTTGTTTAAAAAACATGAACGAGAAACAAAAATCAAAGTTTTTTTTTAAAATATAAAAAAAATTATTAATTTGTGGGTGCTTGTAAATTAATTAAATTAAAAAAAAAGTGCTAATTTATTTTAATTAATATTATTATTGGTTATAATTATAAGAATAAAATAATATTGGATACATTAAAATAGTAAAAGAAGCAGTTAAAGTGTAGTATTTTCACCCATAAAAAAACATCATCATCAATAAGGAAATTTGCAGTTAAATTAAGTTCAAGGTTCGTCGTTTTACAGCTCTTTCGTTTTTAAGTGCAGTTAATTGCGTGTGAGTAAAAGAAGTTGTTGTGCATAGAATTTATAGGTTTTTTAAAAAAAAAATTTCTTTATGAAATACAGAAGTGCATATTGTTTCTTATCACTAAATTTTATATCAATAATAACATGCATATGTAGGTACTGTTGAAGATATTAATTGGATATATCAAGATGTTAACGTAAATATTTGGTTTTATTAAATGTTAAAAACATTTACTGTGTTATGGAATATAAAACATATAAAAATAAGAGTCTAATGATGGGATTATCGATCCTAGACAAGTTTCATATTGGCATTTTCTCAACCTATGAATGGACAAATCACTGATAACGTGTGCATTGTTAACAAAATCGATGTTTATTGTACTAAGCATCATAATATCACCGAATCTTATGAATGATTTAGATTTTGGCCGCAAGAATTCAAAATTTTGCAAGTCAAATTCAAATTTTTCACCAAATGAATAGTATTAAAGATATAAAACATATCACACATTATATATTATGCCGTCCATTCAGAGTCTAAAGAAACTGTCGAACACTTGCGTAAATGGCGTACAATTTCTTTTATGCATTATAGGGTAGAGTTAAATATTGCCTGCGTTCCATTGCTTGGTAAAAATGTAAACTTTTTGATTAATCGTCTTGTTTATTAGCGGCTTATTAATGTAAAATGTTAATCTAATTTTTCGATACTAGTCAAGTCTATTTTTACATCACCAACCTTCTTCTTATAATAGACTCAATTTGAATTATTCGATAGACTTAATTTAAATTATTTTATATATACTGTACAGCGATAACTGTGCAATCTAGAGAGGAAGCAAATTTACTTTACGCATACCTTATTAAAAATATTTGGAAAAGTGTTTTTGACACAAGATTCTGTGATCTAATTGACATTTCAAAAAACCAGTTTGGAAACGTCAAAGGCGAACTATATAACTAGAAACAATTTGTAAAATGATTATAAGGTACAGAGATAATAAGAAATACATATAACATTCAGATAGATCTTGTGAATACATTTCAGAGAGTTCACCTGAATAAGGTATAAGGCAAGGAAGAGTAATAAGAAGTTTAAATTAATTATAGAATCACTTTAGTTTATAATAAATTTCTATATTTATTATTAAAATCAATTTATTGCTGTTATTTAATTTTGCAAATCGTTCCTAATGTAGACTCTTCAGTAAAATCAGTTATGTGTTCCCTAATTTAATTTCTATAGGGCAAAATAATTCCATAATTGTTGACCTATTATTTATTTTAGGATTCTTAAACGAATCACTCATTTATGCAAATATTGTTGACGTAAGTCAAGTTTGACCTTATAGAGTTGATAATTAGTGTCCATACTCTTTTATGTTAATTAGCCATCAAAATTCTTTTAAAACAGGTTGGCATTATGTGTTGGCACTTCAAATAGTATATACACTTACAAGTAAATGCAATTCATAGCCATAAACCTATTCGTCGAGCATGTACTACATGCATTCAAGAAGTAAATTTTGAATTACTTATGAAGTATATATGAGTGTATAATACAAGCAACATAACACGAATTCATGCTAGAATTATCAACATATTTCATATTCATAATTACAATTTTTATTGTTTTATACTACCACGTAATAATACCTCGTAATGTAATATTTTGTTTTATTGGTTTATGGTATACGAAAGATATGTGTTTACCATGTCTACGATGATGGTTTGTGACCTATAAAATTGTTTTGTGTTAACGGTACTTGCCATTTGAACTGAATCATGCAATAAAAATTTTAAATTATTGTTTAATATACTTAAGCTATTTGCGACGTATACACAACGATTTTATGAATAAATTCAATTAAAAATGATTTATGTTTACATTTTACCAATAAATGATGAGAGTGTAAAAGAAAAATGCCTTCTGCTGCTGCTGTTTATTTATTAATTTGTAGTGAAAATAATTAAAATAATAGAACACATAAGGCTAACATCGGCAGTGAAAATAATTTAATACATTGCGTAAACAATGAGATAATATTGTAAACTAAGCCATGAATAATTAATTAAATTGGAAGTTATTTTGTTCATATGAAAAATAATGCAATAGAATAAAAACATTAATTTCAAGGGCCTATATTTATGACACCGTATAAAAATTCCGTATTAAATAAGAGTAGCGTTTCACGCGTGAGTATGACGGCAACGAACAACCGCAATTGTTCTCAGCATATGGTCAAATTGCGTTCATTTCACTCCATTCGCCACGTTACTTTTGTACGATTAGGTCTACCAAATGTCCTTGGGCTGTCAGTCAAGTGCGCATACCAAATTAACACTTTTTTTCTATTATTTAGTTAATTTAGTTTGTCAGTGTACGTTCAAACATTTGATTTGCATAGTTCGTCAATTTCAAATCTTTTCATTGTCCTCCATTGGGTACACAGATTTATCATTTTTGCTCCATATGTCTGTAGCACACATTGAACCAACATTTTCCATTTTAATAAAATAAATTATAATAATTAATTGCTACTTATCCTATTAAGTGCTAATGATTACATTTTGTAAACAAGATTTGAAGAGATGAGATATGTTCAAGAGATGACAAACTTTTTACCAGTGGTTTATGGAATTTCTTCTGTTGCCACAGAATTGCGACAAAATTTTGTTTGACAATGAATAAAACAGATTTTTAAAATTAATTTGTACAAGTGAATTATTTTGCATACCTTGACACAAAATAATTATTCAAATCACATATTTTAAAAGTAATTCCATCGAGAGAGAATAATTTCACGTGTGGTAATTTTATTTTTAACCATTTTTAGTTTAATACTAAAAAATAAAATTTATATATGGTTAAGTTAATTGTGATTAAAAAGCGTTATTCAACCTAATTAAATCATAATTATAGAATAGCTAAATATATTTAAATAGATTATGCATATAAATACAATATAAACGTACGAATACTAGTATGTATTTATTGATGATATGCAAATCAGAAACAAACTCGTAAATGCTAGCGGCTATATAGTTATTTATAATATCGATTTTGTTATCAATAAATGAAAACATTTAATATTTTTACCATATCTGATTATACACAAATATTGATGACAAATGATGTGAACGACTATCATCGAGGTTACTCAACCAATCTTTACCTTCAAGCGGTGTCACACTGGTAACTCGATCACGGTATATGTATACAAGATTTAAGGCTTTTGAAATCAGAATATTCTTTGCGACATATGGACTTCAAAACTGGATTAACACAATCCAATTGAAAATTATAATTATTAAAAGATTATTTTCATTGCATTCAGTTAACCGTTATAGCAATACTCTGAGGTGCAGTCATATTATCGATATTATCGACGCAAATTGAATTGGACACAACATTATAAATTATGTTTTTAGAAATATCTTATGACTGTTGTGCAATATTTCAACGTTCATCCTGTTTTTTTACCACTCTTTATCTAATTTTCAATATATTCAGTCCACAGATTTTGTCACATTGCTCCTATTGATATTTTCATTTTATGGCTATTATAATTCAATTTCATATCATGCTGCTATTCATTTTGCTCTTTATATTTCTGACCTAACATTATCTTCTCTCAGTCCTAATGTTCCTATACTCCATCCCATCACCAAAATCGAATATGTCGACGATATACATTTACTCGTCTCACATAATAACTTATTGATTGCAACTGCAACCATGAATCTACACTTAGAAATTATTGAATGAATTTATGTAAAATGAAATTTAACCTGAACAAATGCAAAGCACCGGTCGGCTAACTCGAGCTTACGCAACAACCATGGCTAAAAACTTACAGCTTTTCAGTAATGATTAAATTTACAAATACATTAAAATTTAAACGACATCTCGACGACATTACGTCTAAGACACTTCTGCTCGTTACACTCAATTAGGCCGATCTTAAAACATACCGGTAAACTTAATCAAAAAATGAAGATTCTTTGTTACAAACAACTCATAAGACCTCTAATGACATACGCATTCTTCGCTTGGTTCTCAATATCGTCACACTAAATAAAAAAAATTGGAATCCTTGCACGTAAAGTTCTTTGACTAATTACCGGGACTATAAGGTATATAGGTAAATACAGACATATAAGCAATTATCGAATTTATCGGGCTGCCGGTAGTGAAAGAATTGAACGACTATTGGTTAGATAGACTTTAAAATTTTTAGAGACAATTAGGGTCTCAGAAAAGGCCATCATCAATCTATCTACAAACATTAAATCTTAATGAATCATTGAATTGAACGCTGCTACTATGTACTTTAAATCATTGAATTGAAAGCTGCTACTATATGGTTTATGTGATTAGACTAAATAGAAAAAACGATAGGGTTTCACAGGTACATGTCGGCCACTTGTTTCCGTTTATTCTATTGAATTGTGCCTAAAAGAGTCGAGTTTATGCTATTTAAAACGTATTTCCGAAGTACATACGCCACTACATGCGCCATCGTTGCCTGTTTTGACATGGATATAACACTGTAGATATTATATTGCATTTTTTACCATGAGAATATATGCAGTTGATGCAGAATCGGTTACAGGTCACAAAATAGCTTTTAATGATATAAATCTGTTGTTAGTTAATATAGCCAATCGCATTTAATAGGTCCACAGTTGACTAGTGTGGTGAAACTTATGTTAGTTAACAAATTGACGATCAAGCAAACAGTAGATTTGATTGGTTTTATATATGTTGTAAAGAATGTTCCCTTCTCAAAATATCCTCAAGTATCATCAATATTTAATTTTATAATTAGATAACTTTTACTAATCTAATCTAAGCCGAATTCTTTTTAATATAAAATCTACTTTTTAGATGACAAAATAATCGTCATCGAATTTTACTTTCCTATATACAAACACATATTTTTATACGAATATTTCAAAAACACCTTAATTTGTTAAATTTTATAAATTTGACATACTTTTGTCTTAATGTTAATGTTTAAGAAGAAAAAACAAATCTCTTCGTAACGCTGTAAAAATTGTGTCAGTAAATATTTTTTTTCGAAAAAATATTATTTTATTGGCAAAGAAGTTGAACTGTTGTTTTAGCATCACAGAAAACCCATCAATAGGTCTGAAGATGAGAAAAAAAAAATCAAAAGTAACGACAGAGTAATTTACAGAAAAAATATCATCTTGAAAGAGAAAAAAAAAATATTTCAGTTAATTAACACAAATTAATGAAAAACAGAATTTGAAAATTATTTTCATATTTACCCATACCATCAGATTTATTCAAAACAAAAATGTTTCGTGACCTGCAATCATAATCATATGTAAGAGAATATACCAATTCATGATGGGTCGTTGTGGTCCCCAATTTGAATACTGACAAAACAAAGAAAAAACTTGTTTCTTTCATTTTAGCTGCACTGGTCTTTCTATTCTCAAATACAGGTTTAATTAGGTTAATATACTACCTTGACCCATATTTTGTTCTTATATTAACACAATTTTTGATGACTTGAGGTAGATAGCCTCAGCACTCACATATATTATACAAATCAAAAGAAATGATAATTTAAAAATCATTTAAAATTCTTGAGAATATTAAGAATATTCCATTAATTATATGATACAATCTTAAGATTTATTAATTATGTGATTAACCTCTTTGTATATACTCGTATTATGGTTTGCATTACTTTCCATTGTAATTACCACCAACACCATTCTAGAACAATTAAATTTTTAGAAAAGAAAGTTGTCTTCCCACATTCCAAAGATCATTGTCGTTATTGTATAAGGCAAATGACAATAATGGTATGTTTTAAATTTTATTAATCATCATATTATGATTAATTTATCAATAAGGAACTAAGCCACATACTGCGTGTCTATAAAGTGTACCTAATTTGCATATAATCCATTCATAAAAATGAATGTGACCTATTATTTTTTATATACAAAGTTATTTAAAGTATTACAAATTGTCTAAATATTTGCAATTTTTGGTTTTCAATCTGATTTTTTGTCCAAAATGTAAAAAAAATAAAATTTGAAAATAACAAAAAAAAAATCGTGGCGTAAATATTTGTTTTTATACTTTTTCTTTGACTTTAAGAAGATATGTGTGAAAAGATTATTTACCTTATTTTTTAACTAAATATTCAGTGAGTTATAAAATTGGAACCAAGATTTTTATGTAAATTTTATCAAACAAAATCTAATTGATTAAATCACATAGGCATTATTAATAAATGGTACGTTAACCTTTAATTATGCTACGCTTCCATTTGTCATTACAGAATTTGATGTAATATTGTGACAATATTCATACAATAGGTTCCAAAAAGATATCGTGATGATGAATAAATATATGATCACCAGAAATATAGACCAATTATTCTGGGGATCATCATTATCATCATCATAATTTACGGCGGCTCCACTACGCTCATTAATGTGAGTAATGTATACAAATATTTATCTGTTAACGTAGGCACTGTCAGTTCATCTGACTGACAACCGACACAATTTTACGATATTTTTAATAAAGGTACCAGTATCACTCACTGTACTTCACCAGTTTGAGCCGTATGTTCGACGTCCGCCACGTGTTTACATATTTCGTGCAATATATTACAACTGCATATATTGTAGGTAATAGAAAAAATAAAAGTATTCTCTGAGGATACCAGTCAATAGATTCCATTTTACATGTGTATAGCAATATTGTTAATGATCGTTAGAAAACAGGGCATTATCTTTGATCGTGTAGTTCTTCTAACAAATTCAAGCCATGCGATACATATTTTTAAAATTATTCCATATACTTAATTTTTAGTTAATTGAATATTACCATTGACATAATAGTAAATATAGAGATAACCATCAACTGGACTTCAACTTAGATGAACAATGACGGTTGCTATATTTAATATATCCATACAAATTTATCATCGAAATATTGTCTGAATTCATCTTAACTTAATGGATATGACAAAGTGCTTAGAAATTAACTATGTTGCTAAATACACTTTCGTAACCTTAAACAATGGATCTTTTGATCATGTTAACCGAACCGCGATCAAGTAAATTAGAACATGAAAGTTTAAAATGCATTTATGTAAAATATGTAAACCATATGTGAATGCATTCGTATAGTTAGTTATAGTGAATTATTTTTTTAATTGAACTCTTACATTGTTCTACGATATCTATAACTACGTAATGTTGACGTAAATGAATGTAAATGGAATTATTTATACTTGAACTTAATTAGATAATAGTGTTATAATGGGGAGGATTACTTATCAAAGTACTGTAAATGAATGTATAGATGAGATTCGCATTATTTTTTGCTTTAATCATAAACGACTGACCTATAGGCATAGCGTTTCCCATTGATTAGCCATCAATTCTGGTTTTTTGTGTTGCAACGTGCCGTATATCGAATTAATCATCCACAACGTACTTAGTAATAATGTAGTAGGTAATTCGTCCATTACTTCGAGTCGCAGATGATTGGCCCATAATAATGCCCCATTGTCTAGATTTGCAGATTATTGTTCTATACCAAAAATTCACTCCCTATCGATTAACCATCAATTCAGATGTTTCGCGTTGCAACGTGACGTATATCGAATTAATCATGAACATCATATTTAACAATACTGTGGTTGGTATAATTCCTAAATTATTAAAGTTGCAACTTAAAGATGTTGAGTTGAAAGTTTATATGTAATGCAATGAAAATACTGTTACATATTGAGAAGGAAAGACTAAATAGACATTCTGAAAATACCATAACTTTACACACATAGGTAAAATATAATCAATTCCAGTGATTGACTGAATAAAAGGAAAAATTATGAATGAAACGATTATGAATAATTTGGTCGAAAAAAAGTGAAATTTTTATTGAGAAAAGATGACTGTCATTGGAGATTATGATTAAACAATTCGTAAACATCCGTAGTTTTCATAATTTTCCACAAAAAAAAAAAAAAACAAACATCTTCAGATTGAAATAAAAAGTATTTGACGTGTTTTCTCATTAATTCTTTCTCCACGTAATTACCTGACTGGTGTATGTAATTATTTAACATTTCATTTCTTATTTTTCTTTCGCAATTTCACATAAAAATGTTTGAAGATAAGTACAAATTTACTAATGCATTTTTACTATTAACAAATTGGAAAACTGCACAAGTTTGACCAGTTCTGTCAAACCGCTTTTTTATTTTGTTCTTGAATTGTTTTTCTTCGCATAACTGCATATTTTTGCAAGATTTTTATTTATTTCTCATTCTGCATAAAATTGTGGTTTCAATGAGTATTATTATGGTCAATGTTGAGCTATTCTTGTTTATGTTTGACAATTTCAACTTTTTTTTTAATTTGTCACCGTCATCTCACCAGTAATTTCAATTACTTACCATAAACACATTAAATTTAATCATTAATAATAATGTGTAATGGAATAAAATTTAAAATCTTCTCCCAATTAGGAGACATATCTATCAGAAATTGTTTCAAAAAAATATTCTAGTTAGTTGTCTCTCTATGATGGGGGAACTTCGTTTGACACCAACATCAATTTAAACACGAATAAAATTACAAGTGCGAAGTCATGCGATTGGTCACCTAATTTGGAATTAACATCCAATTCCAAAAGTCTAAGTGTGTAGTGTCATTATAGTTAGCAATGCTGATATTACAACGTCGAACAAATGACCTCAAATTGGATTGTAAGACGATATCGAAATTTGGCTTATTATTAAAACGAACGAAATTTGGAACTTGGAATATAGGAATAATGCTTAAATGGCATAAATAAATCAAGAATTAAAGTGTTACGAACCCTTAATTCTTTGGTTGATCGAGATTCGATGGAACGAAAACGGAGAAACAACTTTATTCTTTGGTGAAAGAAAACCTACATATGATAAGTTGATCTCGAGAAACTCAGCAAGATTCAAAAGTAGTGTAAAATGAATAATAATAGTCAGATTGTTGCACCAATACGGAATACATGACATAGAGAATTCTTTTATAATCAATTGTCACACTATGCCTTGTTTGAGACGTATTCTCATACGTAAATTATGGTGCATAATGTGAAGCAGTCATAATTTTGAGATGATTGGTACTGGTGGTACTGTATTTGAACATGAAAAAAAAAAATGTAATACAGAAATAAACTTGGATTTCATCCGGACGGGTGTGTACCAGAAACCAAATGGAACACATAACTATATTAGTAAAATATGAAGAAATTCTCTCATCTTTAATTAAGCATTATTCGTTCGTATGGGTATAGAGGTGTGGATATTTTCAATGATCATTATTTTATAATTGGACAGATTAAAAATTTTTCGAAAAAATGCAACTCGGGTACTACAATATGCAAATTAAAAATATTTTGAAGAAAACTTATCATCTGGCAAGTAAACTAACTGGACACAATGATTCAGAATAGAACATTCAAGTTAATAAGTAAATAAAAAGATATTGACACTGAACAACTGAGTACTGAATTGGAAAAAAGTTTAATTTACACAGAGTTCAATTGAACGATGATCGGCTACAAGCCGATTCAGGTATTATGTTGTGATTATTGAATATTATTGTGCACGGTGTTTGAAGAAAACTGCCTGGTATCAAGCGTAGTAGGTTTTGCATAGATCATATACTAATGTATTAGGATTAAGTATAATACATCATTCGTACATATTATTTGTCGACTATATAAACAGATATTCGATAATATTGATCGTGGTATGATGTAGAAAATTTTAGAAAGTTATGGAATACTGTCAAAACTGATGAACATGATCCATATGGTATATATCGTTTTTTACAATGAATTTTTTACTTGACAATAGATGGTAATGGTGAAACAGATGTACAGTTCCTCATTCAAAAGATTCGGCAAATGTTTGTAATGTTGAATACAGTATTAAAACTAATTATGTTTATTGATACTATTGTATGGTTGCGATTTCGGAAAGTGACAAATAATAGAGGATTATAAATTTAAAATTACGTTAATATGTTACTCAGCCTCATACTTACTGGCCTAATACAATATCGAACACGGATTGTTCGAGACAAGAAGATCTATAGATGCAATTAACAGGATTGCCAACAGGTGAAAATGAAATTGGATCGTCAATACACTGAGGCGACGAGTCGAAGATATTGCAAAATAAGTGCTTGCGATTAGAAGTGTCAGGGAAAAAGAATACTCGGTCGTCCAAGAGGAACGTGAAAACGAACCGTTATAATGAATGGAGTCTAGTACCGCAGTGGTATTTGAAATAGCGATGTGAAACTACACTTACACTTTAGATCGTAAAAAATACCAGTTGTTCGTTAACGTTCAATAATCCCACATGAAGAAAATGATCAGTTAATTGTAGATCTATTCCTACAGATACATCACAACTATTCTAAATCTCTTGATTTTTAATTTTAGGCACTGCGAACTTTTCCATAACCTTTGCATTTTACAGTATTATCAATGGTTGAAGAAATTTTAAAGGTAAATACCATTTAATATATCAAATGCTCATAACTAGTAAACCTAAATACAAGAATTAAATTAATTTAAATTAAATTTATATAATCGTGACAACATTTTTGAATGCGATGTGTCACGGTATAAACTCTATCTTTCATGTATACCAAAAAAAAAAATAAACATAAAAATGTGCTTCCGCAGACTTTTATTTTGTTAACCGAAAATTAAATTATGGACTTGTTAATTTAAACGGTAAATTTGTGAAAATATAGTTCAAGGTTGCTTATATGCTCGTTAATAATAATTATAATTATAATTATAATTATAATCATAGTAAAGAACGGGAAATTGCAAACATACATAACACATTGGTTAAGGTTAACGTCAATTTAAATGCGAGTAATTAGTAGAATGATGATGATGATGATGAGGATGGTAATCGTTTCTTTTCTATTTACTAACTTCATCATTTGAATTATGAATTCTATTGAAAATTTTTTTTGTTTTTATGTCTCTAGCTATACCTCAATTAAAATTACCTGCCAAGAAAATTAAAAAACACGGCATAAGTTAAAGACTTGATGGTAACATTTAACCATTTAACAGATGCGAAATCTGAATAATATTCAATTAAAAGAAAATTAATTTGAACTAAAAAAAAAATAATTTGAACTAAAAAAAATTAATTGATTTTCTTCATTTTGATAATTAAGCATTAAATAAATAATTACCTATTGCATATTTAATTAAACTTGCAAAAATCTACATATAAAAAATGGGGGTTCACAATTGTTAAATTAAAAGAAATTCAATAAATTGTTTTGAAAATTGTGAGAATTGACGAATCAGAATCTGTGAAGTATATTGAAATTGTTCCAGTAATTTATTTTGGAAATTAATTGTTAGAATGAAATATTATTCCTAAAACAACTGATTGTCGAAAGTCATAGAGTAGTCAACTCAACATTTATGCACTCTACAGTTAATTCAATTAGGGTAAATGGGTAAATACGCCATACTTCAACAAAACTTGAGTACAAATGGACTAAAATAGTGTAAGATTAGTGTCAGATTATTGTATAACTGCAAACTAAAATACATAAGTATGTAATACGATGTTATTGCATATCGTCAAAGTCTGGTTATAGAAAATAATTGTTAACATCAGTGAATAATGGTTTGACATTATAAGTGAAGTCAGTATACAAAAAAGTCAACAATTAGTCTACTATCTAGAGTTAGAACCGAAATGTTTTTGTTGGGATGCTAGGGTGGTATAGAACTAAGTATAAAACGTGGCAACTCAATGTTATCGGAACCTCGACAGAGAAGTCGTTAAAAATGTCATAGATGGAGAGCATTGAAATGGCGGGCACATATCCGTTACCTCTCCATTGCGACATTTAAAGTTTTTAATGAGTACCGGAGAAGTACAATATAATAATATCATAATTGTATTTTTGTGGATTCAGCAGGATATTCGTATTTGTGGTGATTTTTTAGATCCATGTGCAATATATCATAATGATTAGTTAGATATCGATTGACGAAAGGACGAAGATTGCTTAATTAGAGGAAAATGTAAGTTGTGATTATTGACTTATGTAGGCATCCAATAGCTTAGTGAAATACTGGTGATAAAATAGCTTAAGTGGGCCCAAGCAAATGGATTTACGTTGTATGGATGATACAGCAACATAGTATGAATATATAGATATTGGCATATTTTTACAGGTCTTCATGTATGCATTCATGGTTTTGTTTAATGATATATATGAATGTCGAGTCGAGTGATGGTAAAGAGCAAATAAAACATCGCTGTATTAAATAGTCAATTACTCACGTCTAGATGATAGATTCGCCAAACCTTATTGGTGTCTACACTGTCACATTGATTTTGAATAGAATTTTCCTAAATCATTAATTTTATTTAGGTATTAACCAGCAATCTATCAATTCGTGTGGCATGGTATTTATTTTATGTCTTTGTGTTGATGATGATAATTTGAATTATAGAATAGCACAAGTTGCACATACGGGAATTTTCAATTTGAATATGTGATGGAAATAAGTTAGGAATATAAGAATAAATTACTACATAAGAATGATATTCTCGAAAAAGGGAATCTCCTACAATGAAAATACAGAGGATAATGCATTTAGAATACTCTAAATCTTAGTCAAAGAATGTGTTCAAATTGGAAAAAAATGTTGCTAATGGGCCGGCGACTGAGGCTTTTATAAAATTTTCTATGACAATAAGGTAAAATTATTCAACAAAAAGATTTAAATAATACAGACACGTGAATCTAACATTTATCAACCACAATAAATTCAAATGTTTGTGTAGGTTCAATTTCGATTATGGGTAATCTGAAGCTGTGTCCTAACACCACGTCAAATAAAAATTAGAGTAAATTTAAAGTTAGTTTAGATACATACTCTTTTTGTTTCCAAATGGTATCACTACTCGCAATTATATACTTACAATCATTCAATTAAACCGTTAAAAATGTCTTATTATTTAATTGTAATTTTAATTTTTATTTTGATCATTCAGTTATAACAACTATAACAACAATTAATTAGATCATTAAAAATTATTGCAGAAAATGTGCTACGACAAAGAAATATGAAATAGTTTTGAAGTTAAATTACATTTTGAGAAATTTTATACATTTATAATTTGGAGATCAGACAGATTAGTTGGTGAATTTATGATAGCAAATTTTAATTTTATTATGTTCGATTAGAACATAATCAATACCCAATGAAATTAAACGTCGCATATATACAGGGTGAAGGATTCGAAGATAGTTGTCGCATCGTGATCGTTATGTAGTAGTTGAGAAAGTGACTTAATATAATAATTCTGCATAACTTCACTTTAGAATCATTTATGCCAAATGTCAGCCGTAGGAAAATGAAAGACCAATTCAATTATACAGTGATCATGAAATATTAATAACAACATAACGTAAAATTTACAAAATTATTTCAATATAATTATACATCAAGTTCAATGAAAAGCTAAACAATTAATACGTCCAATAATTCCACACACATTTACCGGTTACGGTTGTGTAATTTCAAATAGAAAAATTAGAATCCGAAAACGAAACGTTTTTCACTTAATTTTAGGAAACCAAGAGTTTGAATGTGGATACAAAAAAGTAGTCGATATTTACACTGCGCAGTCGGTATTGAAAGAATTCTAATAAGGCATATATATCTTGACCATTTCAGACCAAATTAGATATTCGATAAACATTATTCTCAGACAATGTAGAAGAATTATATTTTTACTTGGCGAAACCAATATCTTTGTTATCTCTCTGAAGTGATGGAAACAATATACAACCAATAAATGGAATTTCATGCTTAATATGAAATAAAATCAGAATGGTATAAAAATTGGAAATCTAGGACCTCAAATCAGAATTATAGTATTCATTCCATACCAGTTTTGATAATAATGCCCCGAACTCTGTTAAAAGCTCTGCACATGTCAAGCGCAAGCACACGAGACTCACCAAAGATGTACATGCTTCTACTCAAATAGATCGAAATATCTCCAGTTGATCTTCCAGATCGGAAATCGTATTGACGATCAAGAATAATTTTATTTGATTTCAAGTAATATATGATCTTGAGGTAAATAATGTTTCTCGATTACAGATGAGTTCAGATTTTGAATCCTTTTTAAGAATAGTGATGAAAAGGTCTATATTATTATGATGATGATGTTGATGATGATGGTGTATATATTAGCATGGATCTATAAAATTCTGTAATCCTCAATTTATTAAAGTCTTTATTAAACGAGTCGATTCAAAGATATATATAAAAATTTGGCACTAGATAAAAAAAAGTTTGTAGTATGTTTTTCTATATGTGGTTAAGCTCTGTAATGTAGCTGATTTGTCACAATTTGTTACAATACTTTTGTATGCAGTTGGTTATTTGAATTATATTTTCAAGATTTAGATCTTTTCAGTGCGTAAATGTGCTGCTTGTCAGCTCAGGCAAATTAGTCAAAATTAGCACCATTTGAAATAATATTTTCCTTAATTAACAATATCTGTTTTCCTCTATTTCAGAAGATTAACATGAAAATGAAGCACTTATTATTATATGATAATTTCATCATTCTTTTATTGTTATTATTACATACATGTAATAATAGTATGGCTGATGACAGAATATTATCCGATGATTATTATGATGATGATGATAATATAGCTGAGGAAAGTTCAATCGATGAGGAAATTTCTGCAAGTAATAATATTTTACCAAAGCAAATTTTTAACGAAGGAAAACCATTTTATTTGGAAAAAGATCCAATTTCTGGTGCATTAGATTTTAATTCGAAAAAAACTGCTAATATTTTGGCAACATCAGCAGCTACTACAAGCAATAATTATAATTTACAAAATGACAAAGATATAAGTATAAATACAAATAGCATTCATGTGCCAAGTGTTCATGATTTTCTACCAGTTAAATATTCATCATCAAAATTTGTTTATCCATTGGTATCAAGTTCATATTCAAATTTAAAATATCAAGGAAATAATAAAAATTATATATCAAATCATAAAAATTATACAACATCAACTCACACATCACCAAAATATTATACAACACCATCAACCGATAATATTTATTTAAAATATACAATAAACGAAAGTTTAACAAAAATTCATCCAACAAAACAAACATTTACAACATCAAAACCAGCATCCATATTTAAGATATCAACAATTGCTGTACCAAAATCAACATCGACAACTACTACGCCCACCACCACCACAACAACAACAAGAACAACAACAACAACAACAACCCCTACACCAATATCGCAATCACCTAAACCAATAAGTACAGGCAAACCCGACATATATTTGACAACAAAATACAAATATTCAACAATAAGAAGACCATCAACAGTATCACCAATTATAATTAATAGAGATCCTAATGAAAATTTAATTAACGATGATAATGACGATGATGACGAAGAAATTGATGATATTGTAGATGATAATATTAAACTTTACCAAACAACAAGAAAACCATTACCAATAGCAACTATAAAATCTGCATCACCATCAACAACATATTCAACATCACCATCTGTAACACCAATAATATCAACAACACAAACACCACCAAGAATTTTGGAAAAATATTCACCACAGACATACTCATCCGACACATTTAAACCCTTACCACCGATAACGACAACTATGTTCACCACAAAAAGTCCAGCAGATGTTTACAGTAGTTTATCAAATAAAAAAGATACCGATGCTGAAATGACATTATCCGAATTATTTAATTCATTAATGGGTGACGACAACGGTAACGATTCGGCAACGGTAAATTCAAAATCAACAAATACACCCAATCGAGAAACGCATTATGAAAATAATAGTAAATTTGAAATACAAAACATTAAAAAACCATTAACACAAAATAATAATAGAAACACAAGTACAACATTCACATTGGGTGATGTTAGCAACGACAATTTAAATAATAATTATGTTAAATATGAGGTGCAACAGCCAAATGTCAATATGTTACAATATAAACCATATGCAAGTATGAATAATATTGTAATATCGCCAAATCAAAATTCGGCAACATTTGTATTAGGTAGTCAACAGGGTGTTAGTAGCGGTAGTGTTGATAGTGTTGGTGCCATTGGTAATAGAAATGTAATTGGCAGTAGCATAAGTGTCGGTAATAGCAATGGTATTGGTACTGTTGGTAGCAGCATTGGTGTTGGTAATAGTATTGATGTTGGTAGCACATTTGGTGTTGGTAACACATTTGCTGTTGGTAACAGCATTGGTGTTGGCAGCAGTATTGGAGTTGATAATAATAATGTTGGCAACAGTATTGGGGTTGGCAATAATAACATTGGTAATAGTATTGGTGTTGGTACTAGCATTGGTGTTGGCAGTGGTACATTTATTGGTAGCGCAAATAAAGATACAACAGCACCAAATAATTATTATGCATCTGGTAATGCCTATAAATATGGTAGTGTTTATAATGACATTAGTTATTCAACATTAAAGCCACAAGGATTTACGGCAGCAAATAATGTATTGCCAACAACATCAATAATAATAAAAGCTACAGACAGAAAACCAGTAACAACACCCCAAGCAACCATACGATTTCCAATTGATAATTTCGAAAATGCACCAATTGTTAAGGGAACCTATGCTAATAATGGCATATCATTACAAAATGAACAAAGTGGTATAGTACCGTTAGCATTACCACATACGGCCGGCACCAATTTAGTCGTTTTTCCTGCAAATCAACAAAATGTACAAACTACATTGAATACACAAAATTTCAATGCCAATACAAATATTAAAGATGAAAATTTTGCCTCAGCATCAGCAGCAAGCGCACCATCACCATTGTCACACAGTGTTTCATTTAATGGCGAAACATATAATTATAATAGATATGGTGAAAATAGTAATTTTAATAAGCCGTCAACAGATATTGTCGATTTAACATTAAATGCATTAAAAGAATATAATGCAGCAAACAATGCTGCAGCCAATAATAGGCCACAATCATTACAGGAAGTTATGCAATTGAATTCGAAACCAAGTTTTTATCAAATTTCTGAAAATTTAATACCACCACATGAAAGTAGTCAAAATAATTTTAATAATAACAATAACAATAATAATAATAATCAATTCACAAGAAATCCATCATTTAATAATGAATTAAATAGAAATCCAGTGTCATCGCCAAATTTACAACGACCAATAATTGATCCGAATTTACCAAATATATTGCCACAATTTCGTCCGAATGCAAAAATATCTCATGGTCATCAATATCATAAACAATCAGGTGGCAATACAAGAGAAGGTGGTCCACAATTAAATTCATATGGAAATCGTCAATCACATCCACCACATCAAAGATTACAGCAACAAAATTTACGACATGGTCCACCATTTAGACGAACACCACCTAATGCTGGTTTTAATTCAAAAATGGCATCATTTTCGGGAGGTATATCAGCCGATCAACAACAACAACAACAGCAAATGGATCAAAATCGTAGATATTTTCAAGTTCGTCCACCAATAAATGATAGATTTTATGGACCGCAACCACATCAACAACATCAACAACCACCATCACCATTAAGACATTTTATTGATGGTTATCCAGCTATTCAAAGAAATAATAACAATAATAATAATAATAATAATAATAATAACGATGATGGTGATGATTTTAATGAAGCCATTAAACCAGATGGTCCGTCACCAGATTATGACAATCATAGCAGTGAATTAGTACGTAATCCACCAAGACGATCAATTGATCAATTAAAACAAAATGCTGGTAAATTAGAACCAGTTGTAACATTACAACAAATTCAACATAAAAAATTATTTCAAAAAGATACGTTAAAACAAAATCCATTATCCGCATTATTAACAACAACACAAATTCGAAATACTGATGGACCAGTTGCAATACAAACAGCATCTGATAAACCACCAATTTATGTTGTTTATCCTGTTAAAACATCAGCCGCTATAAAATTGGATGCTATTCATTCAGAACCAATTGATTCAGTTGTAATTGGTCAACGTGGTGAACAATTACCATTACCACCGTCACCATCATTAACAATAAATGGTAATGGAAATAATGGTGGTGTATTCAGTACAATTACAAGTAATAATAAGAATATTTATTTTAATGGACATGAATATCAAAATACACCATTTACGGTATTGCCGCGTGAAGAACAGGAACCAATTTTATTAGTTAAAAAGAAACAACAACAACAGTCACAACAGAACAATAATAATAAACATCAAGGAAACTTTCCGTATCCCTTAGAAAAACCAGATCCATTAGCGTATACAGAAAATGAGCGACCATCAAATGTTAAAAAAGGTCAACTTAATAATTATGATGATTTGTATAATATGGGTGAAGAACCATTTGATGATGAAACTGATAGTATATCCAGAGTTGTTAATAAAGGATCACATTATGCACAATATTCAAATAATAAGGAAGAAGATTTTCATGTGTCTAACAGTTTTTCAAGGTAAATTTTAAAATTTAAATAAATATTTCATTGGACATAGTTTTAGGTTAAAGACTCATGTTTGCGTCGATCCATTTGGGGATCCTAAGAAAATATTCTTTAGCCATGGTGATGGTTCCATCATCACTAAAGATAGTTAAAACAAGCTACAAACAAATTGAGACTTAAGAACTGTGTCGTATATTGGAACTAAAAACGAAAAGAAAAATAAAAAAAACGGGCTGAAACGGTAGTTTTAAATCAACAAATAATGGCAAATATATGATCAACAACAAAAGGGGTTCTTTTTTCCATTGTATTGAAAGGGTGCAATTGACCAATTAACAGCGTGTTTACTACACTCCTGTTTTAATTCTTAGTTTTTATCCATAAATAAATGGCAAATATAGGATCAACATCACCGAAACAAAGAAGGGTGATGTCTTTATTGCATTCAAATGATGTAGATTGACCAATTGATAGGATGTTTACAGCACTCCTGTTTTTAAATCTTTAGATTTATAACGTAAAATAATGGCAAATATTGGATCAACAAGACTGAAACAAAGAATTATTCTTTCTCCATTTTAGTGACCACTGGACTTTAAGTATTGAGAGGCAATATATGCATACTGGAGTTGAACTAGCGATTTCAGCAGAACAATCGGCACAATAATATCGATATATACATATTCGCCTTTGAATTCTCTTTATAACTAAAGTTACTATGACAGATACAATGGTCTGTAATATTTCTTAGAACGACACAAATAAAAATTATAAGAAGATGTCAATTTGCAGCAGATTTGATCATTCCATATAACTTTTCCTTCCTGGACCCTAAATTGGTTTGAATACAAACAAAGTCGTGCGTAAAATTTGATGCTGACACATAACGAATCTGTGGATAAACAAGACGTACACACGCACCTAAATTATTTGAAAAAAGTGCAGGAGAACTATGACTGTTTTTTGCAGAAAACATAGAGTGGATGTAATAATTAAATGTACTACGATGTTGGACAAATATTATTAATTATTAATTAATTAAACCGATTTGATTGCCCTATGTCCTCAATTATAGACTAAGAATCACCTTTTTGCTAATGTATGAAGAAGAAATATGTTTGGTTTAATGAAACCATCTACTAGTCAAAATATTGAACGATTTGTTACCCTGTACCAGTTGCCAATAATTAATTCGTGAATTAATTTTGTTGATAAATTAGTTCCGCAATTCATTCCTTATTTTGAACAATTCAAAATCCCAACAGATATTATGTGCATAATATGATCAAAAATATTGTTGGTGATCCGTATATATTTTCTTGTAAAATAGAATATAAATCCCTTATTATATCAATTATGTATGCTTAAATAGAAATAATTAAATTTTTTAGAAATACTGAAAGACCAATAGCAATTGCGTATACACCAACTGAACCAAATCACTATTATATACAACATAAACCTGGTGATAAATTTTCTATGCCAAATCATGCGACACAAGTAATCAGTGAAATTCGAGAAGACGATAATGATGCTAATGTTAATGATGATTTAGATGAATTTGGTAATCCGTCAAGAGGCGAAGATAATCAACATCATTATGAACAAGATTTTCAGGCACCATTCTATCCAAGTATGAATTTAGGAAATAATCGTCCCGATAAAAATAATGGTTGGTCCGTTGTCACACCATCGAATAATGCAGTATTTAATTTAAATAAACAACATGAAAATAAAATTGATAGATCCGATGTAGCAGCAGAAATTGATGATCATGATAATGATGAAAAAGTTAATGCATCCAAAGATAAGAAACGGAATGAAATTAATAGTAATGGCAATGTTGATGGTGATGTTGCTGTAACAGAAGACAGTGATGAAATAACAACTAAAAAATTTAACATCGATAATTTTCAACCAGATTTTCAAAGTGGATTTAGACCAATTTATCCTATAGAATTAAAAAATTCACAATCAAATTCACCAACAGCAGTTGAAGAGAAAAAAACCAAACATGAAGATGATAGTATAGAAGCATTGTTATATGAAGATGAATTGGAAACTGATGATAATGATGATGAAGAAGATGAAAGTACTACTACCAGTAGATAAGAATTTTTATTACTTTATAGAATATTAAGGATATATTACACACATAAACTTCTCATCCTCATTTAGTTATGAAGTTGTTAAAGAAGTTTTTAAATTTAAGTAATTTTTATTTATTTTATTTATTTATTTAATAATTTTTTTTTTTTTTTTGAGAATTCAATATGAACATTATGTGAACAATTATTCTTTTAAATTATTTACATCACGAATAATGGTGAAACTTTAAAATTGCATTTTAACAATGACAGTTGGCAAAGTTGCAACAGAATCAATAACTACAATAAATTGATTTTAATGTTGACCTCTTGAATGAATCATAAAATTAGGTAATAAACTGTCACAATGTGCATATTTTTAATAAATTTTGGAAAGTTTTTAACAAAAAGAAAAGTTACAAATATTTATGATACTTTAAAAACTGTACTAAAAACTGTGATTTTATTACACTTTTTCGAACAGTTTATTATTAAAACCGATTTATTATAATTTAAAGAGTGAATATTTTTTTTAAATCATTAATTTTATATCACAAGTTTAAGCTTCGATTTAATACTTTGATAAGCGTTAAGTTTAAGTGTCAAAACCATTAAAATTGTTAAGGTGGCTTTTCATTGTAGACTTCTAAGCATCGTCTTGTCTTTTTTCACTGCTAGAATCAATTAGGACCAATTTTATGATGAGTCCTCTCAATTTTGATTGGTTCTCACAGATAAAAGAGACGAGTTTTATAAGTTTACATTGAAAATCCAGCTTCAAGTCTCATTGTTAGCATTAAGGAGACAAATACGTGCAACAATGGAATCATAAGGGCTGATATAATTATGAAGATGAATAAAACTAGATTTTCATTTCTAGTTTTATTGATTGTAATTATATTAGTATACCCACTGATTCCGCTAAATAAAGTATGTGTCTAATCAAACTCTGATAAATACGAATATTGAAATTTGAAAATTTAGAAGTTTTTGAACACTTTTACAAACTTTACTATTAGAATTATTTTTACAAAACAAAAAAATAATCATATTGAACTCTCGAAAACTTGAATATTTTTATAATATGCTTAGACTGAATTAAATAAATAGTAAGTTATTTTATAAATATAAGTTTTAAAAATTCACTAATGATTTTAATAATATTTAAAAAAAAAAAAAATTCAAAGAAAAGCATGTAAAATTGAAAAAGAAAAATGTCTTTTATATAATTAAAATATTATATGCTAATTTAATTAATTAATTTATTATTCATTTCTCATATCAAAAATAATAGAAATATTTCACAAAATCGAAACGATCTATTGGAGTCCTAAATAAAGTGAAATTATGGTAATGAACAAGGAGAAGGTTTCGTTGGTTTTAAATTGTATCGTAAAATGTGTGTACTTAGCGTAATGAATTTTGACGTCTAATTATAATTAAAATCAAAATTAATTCATTTGAACGGCGGAACATAGGAGTCCTAAAATTTAATATGATTGACCACTTTGCCCTACATGGTGGTTTAGTAACTTTCGCCCTAACAGTACCATCGTACAATAAAAAATATACAAGGACTATTGTTCGATACGTCCAAAAAGAATGCACCCGCAATTTATGCAGATTTCGTTTTTTTTTTTTTAAACCACTACTTCACGGACAACAATTCCAATACATTGCGAACGCCTTTTATTAATCTTCTTAAATTACCAGCAATCATCGATGATAACAAAATTAAAATGTGATTAACGCTTATTTCTATATGTTTTTTTTTTTATAATTTTAATTTAAATTTTATTTTTAAAATCAATAATATATTTATTGTAACATATTTATTAGATTTAGATTTTTACAATTATAATTAATAGGAGAACGAGTGAACCATTTATAATAAAAACATAATAAAAGTAAAAACAAAAACGAATTTTTAAATTTTCCTTTCAACATTTTTAAACGAAAACTCTTAAATTAGCTTTAGTTTGCTTTTCAAAGTAATCACAGAACACGCATTATCACACAACAATAGAATATTGTGATATTTTCATTGAGCCGAATGCCAACATACCACATTTATTTATAATCATTAACCTCCATCTGAAAAAGAAAGATTAAAATAAACTGCTCTAAATATTAGGTCATAGTATTTAGTCTTACTGGACGTTAAACTCGTAATTTAGTGCCACACTTTTAAGTACAGGACTCACTAAGAGGACATTACGCGAAAAAGTTGTTTCGTACAATACACACACAATGAATAGACAAAAAAAAAAAAAAAACGATTGCTGGAACATTAACTGGTTTAAAAGTTATTGCCTCTAATCTATAATTGCTTGACGCACAATTTAGAAATTTAAAACAATTTTAATTAAAAGTAAATTTACAAATTTTATTATTTACCATTTATTATACATAAAGTATTTTAAGGTATCCAAATTTATTGGTCTCTTGAGTTAATAATAGTAAATAGTAACCAATGAAAGGAAAATTACTTTTAATAATAAAGCCCCTCCAACAGCCACAACCAAGCCAAGCATTGACAAAAATTCAGTGAAAAATATACAATTTTATTTAGGATTTATTAAATAAATACAAAAATTATTTCCATTCATTCCCAGGTTATTATAAACAATGTATTAGAATCCCCTATTTCTTTTTTTTTTTTTTCAGACACGACTATTTAGTGGATTCTGTGGTGATTTTGTCCATTCTTTATATAATATTTGTTTCCATTGAGTTAATTTCATTGATGGATTTTCGGCTCTAATACGAGCCAAATTTTCATTTTCAAATGCTTTGTAAGCAGCTTTCATACGTTTTTCTGGATGTTTATCATCACCACCATAATCATCTTTTAATTTAAGTACCGAAATAGCTTCATCAATATTTGTGGCAACATTAATGTCATTCATATAATGATTTAAATTCTCTTCAAGTGGATCGATTTTAACGACACGAGGTTCCTACAATAGGCATTTGAAATAAAGAATTATTTTATACATAAGAAAAATAACTGAATTTTTATTAGTTTCATGAGAATTACTGGTTTCGGTGGTGCATTTATCATTTCAATAACTTTATTGCGTTTCTCAACTTCAGATTGAATTTGTGCTTGGGTAATTTTTTGAATTGATGGTTTTGCACCAGTTTTAATTGATGCCAATTCCTCTTCTAACAATTGTTTTGATTCAGCTTTTTTACGTAATTGTTCAGCCTTTTTACGTTCTTCTTCCTCTTTTTTTGCTATCTTTTTTGCCAAATTTTTATCATCATCCTTCCATAATTCATCTTCGGCTTGTTTGGCTGCCTTTTCCGTAGTGGCTGTGAATAGGTAGTACAATATTTTATTTTTTCTGATAAAATAATGATATTAATGTTCGATGTTGGATAGAGAAAAGAATAACTGCTGTTTGTCCCATATAAGATCAATACGAAAAGTTAGACATTCTTTATAAGCCTTGCTTTAATAGAGCATTTATTAATTTATGAAAAATTTACTTCTAGTAATCTTTAATATCCAGTAAATTGATAATCATCATCTGGACCTTTACTCGGTCGATGGGAGCATTTGAAAACTGTCATTGCATATGACTTCAGTTTAGTACCTCACACAATATCTTTTTAACTGGCAGCAGTTTCTCTAATGATGGTACATTGTCATATATTATGGAATTTACCATAATAATTTGCTCAATGTTGAAAATCCGCATCGCAATCGATTGTGAAATTTATAGTAGAATGAGACACTACTTGCTTTTTAATTGTTTACAGCTCTGTGAACTGAGACAGATCTACGTTAAACATTAAACTGACAAGAGAACTTTAATGATGATGATGAATGATGAATGATGATATGATCAAATGCAATTTGAGATTTCGTGCCGCCCGAACATTTGCCACACATTTTATATCATTCGATGGCTTCTTTTCCAGCACCACTGAGTTATTAGCAAATTACTTCACACATATTGGGATGTCGCTACTTCTTTTCTTTGTGTGCATCGTGATAATGTGGTATGTTATCGATAAACACTAGCTTCATTAATTCGATAACATCTACTACAAGCTTTTCTGGATGCAAGTTTTTCTACTGTGACCACCGATTATCGTCATCAGTTTGAATGATGACAGAAACTGTCTTATTTTTATTCGCCTCTAAGACTTAAATGATCACGAAAAAATAATTCACAGGCACTTTGTTTATTGTGTTTAGTTTTCACAACTAATGATTATCACTAGCCTTACATTTTTTCTAACCTCTTTATTAATTTGTTTAAATTCTGGTCGTTAAATTTGTATCTATCACACATTGAACTGCACTATTCCATTCCTTTCAATCATAATTTATTGCAACAAATAATTATAACTGATTAGAATTTGATATTTACATAATTGTGGGATTTGATGACCATCTTTTATAATTTCGGCAAGCGAATGGTAGATAATAGCCACAGACCTAGCATTTCTCTCCCATAAATTGAGTGTTTTGAGTTTTGCAAGTTTACGTGTTCACTGTGCTGTGTTAACACATTATGTGGGAATTGAGAAATAGAGGCTATAATTATGCGAAATAACATACCAACGCAAGAATGCAGACTTTAATAAGTTTAGAGATAACAAAGGAGTTATACATCCTTTCGCAATGGCATTGCTCAAAGCAGTTAACTGAAGGGTTGTCACCTCCTCCTAATGCGTGAACAATTACCATAGCCATCGACATAGACTGATGAACCGGTTGCAGATACGAAATCAATTAACACAAATTTTAACATAATGTAAAA
>JANSTX010008889.1:0-24348 GCA_027564355.1 Penthetria funebris | reverse complement strand
AATATGATTTATTGGTCATCTGCAACAGACAATACAAATATGAACTAATTGGAATAAATTTGTCAGTACGAACCCATATGTTCTAATCTTTATGTGGACACAGGATTTATGTGAAATACTAGAAAAGGTGATCACAATTTTATCATGGCAGTAAACGGGAATTAATAAACAATTGAAGTATTAGAAAATTAACTAAAACATTAAAAATGAATCAAAAAAAAAAACAAATGAATAATAAAAGGTGAAAAAACAAAAAAAAACCTTTTTTAGTAGCAGCCTTTCGTTCTCTGGCTTCAACTGCTTTCGTATTTGTTCCATTCTTTTTCGGCATTCTAATTATTAGTTAATTTTCAACTTATTATTTTATAGTTAAACAATTTTTACAATATTATAAACACAAATCAAATTATTTTTTTCTATTGCAATTTTTGCAATGTCCTCAAATGCAAAACAAAAATGTCAAAATTGACTATTGCTCAATAATGTGCAGGGTGCCCAAGTAAATAATTTACAATTTAAAGATTAATTAAAAATAAAATAAAATAACTATTTGTTGTTTAACTTGGAATATCTCAAATAAAAATTATTTAAATTATTAAAAGTGGCATCTCTCACGAGAACGTATATTTATCATGAAAATTAATTTAATAAATTTAAAAAATAAAATCATTTTATAAAGTTCTATGGTTTTTTCTTTTTGTATCATTCAAAAATAGTACTAAAAATAGTCCAATTTGACACAAAATACTTAAGAATATTTTTGTTATTATATTTTTCATAAGAAAGTTTCATTTAATTTATTTACAAAAAGTTGAAATTTTTAATAAAATATGGACATATTAAAAGCTGAAATAGCAAAAAAACGGAAACTTCTTGAAGATAGAAAGCTTGTGGTAAAATTTAATTACTTTTTATAAATCATCGTGTTCAAATTTAATTATTGAGAAACATCGTAGGGCTATTTTTTAATTTTTTCCCATTCCTTGTTGTGTGTTATCGAAGCCAATTAACATGCACTCCATCGTTTCGAATATTTGCATCTGACGGTGATTGCTTATGAAAGGTGGTGAAGACGCTCCTCAAAATCTTTTAGAATCTTTTAAATTTTAATTTATCAAATTTCATTATTATTCTTCTTAAAACACATTCAACAATTCGCAGTCCGAGAAATGAATTCTGTTAGTCCTTTACTTTTCATGACATTTACTAATCAAATGCCAATTTTTGGATTAAAATTTGAGTCCTTCCTTCCTTTGTCCCACAAAAAGGTTATAATTGACGACACTACATAACATATTTAATAAAATACATATTTATGCTTTTAGGATGATTCAAAAAAATACTTTAAAAGAGGTGATCTTTTGGCACAACAAGAAGAAGAATATCTACAGAAATATGGCCATAAAAAGGAAGAAAATGTTTCACAAGAAAAGAACACTAGTGAAGGTATGTAAATATGTTAAACAAAATGTGTTTTAGAATAAAAATGAAATGATTGTTTATACTTTTTATAGATAGTAAAACAAATCTTGAAAAAGAACAAAAACTATTGCCACGCTTGGAAGTTATACGAAGATTAAGAGATCGTGGTGAAGCAATTATGTTATTTGGAGAAAGTGAAACAGATGCATTTCGAAGGTAAACATTTAATTATTTAACTCTAAATGACTTTATTCATATATAAATTACGGGTTTCCTATAAATGGACGGGGGGGGTCAGACTTCAGACAATTTTTTTTTTTTTATTTCACAAATATTATTTAACTTCGTCTCTTGAACAAAAAAAAAAACAGCACATTGATTTAAAGTGGTCGATGTATGTAGAAAAGGCTTCAAGTAGCACATAGAGTGTCGTTTTGATACCACACGTCTTCATATTGGAAATTTGACTAAAACCAAAAAGCATGCAGCCAATGACAAAATGTATTAAACGGAATACACTGTCTCATAAGCCCTCCATCCCTAAATCAATTAATTGAATTTATTTTAATGTATTTCGTTAATTTTCTTCACAGATTACGTCATTTAGAAATAACACAAGCCGAAGTAAATCATGGTTTTCGTAATGATTTCCAGGAGGCTATGGACGAAGTCGATCAACAATATCTTGATCAAATTTTGGCCTCAAGTGAGGAAAATAAACAAAAATCAGATAATAAACATGATGATGATATAGTAATTGATGAATCGATAACATATGAAAAAATTCATGAAATGGCACGAAAACATTTGGGTCGTGGTAATCGTGAACACGATCACAATGTAATCAGTACATTATTGGAATTTCTATTAAAATTATGGAATACACAAGTTAATTCATATTCACAAACGGATCGTATGTCGGCAAATGTTAAAATTACACGTGCAACATGTACACAAACAAAAGTCTATATGAAACCATTGTTACGTAAATTAAAGACGAAAACATTGCCCGAAGATATTTTAGACAGTTTAACGGACATAACAAAACATTTATTAAATCGAAATTATATAAAAGCAAGTGATGCATATTTACAGATGGCAATTGGTAATGCACCGTGGCCAATTGGTGTTACAATGGTTGGCATACATGCACGTACTGGACGTGAAAAGATTTTCTCGAAAAATGTTGCCCATGTTATGAACGATGAAACACAACGGAAATATATACAGGGATTGAAACGTTTGATGACAAAATGTCAAGAATATTTTCCAACTGATCCGTCAAGATGCGTTGAATATGTTAGTAAAAAGGATAGATAGAATTGTTTTTTTTTTTTTTTGTTTAATTTAAGTTGTTTAATTTTAAATTATATCTTTACAATTAATGATGTGACCACGTTTTTTTTTTTGTTTATATTAATAAATAAATTACTTATTTTTTCCTAATTCAATTGATTTTTCTGTTGCTTTTTCTATAGCATTAATAAGAGAATTTCTATAAATAAAATAAATTGTCAGAATACGGTACACGGTAGTCAAATATAATAAATAAATTAGGTTTACCTTAGGCCACCTTTTTCCAATTCATGGATACCGCAAATTGTTGATCCACCCGGTGAACATACCTGAAAAATAAATTTATTAAAAGTATTTTACACTGATTGTGTAGAAGTATTTCAGGAAGGGTCACCAGAACTCAATACGGGACTATCAAGGATTAAAATGTCCCTTCATGGTAACAAAAAAAAAAATGTTCTCTAAGTGCAAAAATTCAAATTAAAATCCATACCATAAAAACAAGTGTAAATATAAAAATTATTGCGAATAGGCATGAAGTTGTTGGCTATTAATCAGCTAATTCACAGGATAATGTTTTAGCATTGTGTTCATCCTAGAGTACTGGACAGCTCCAAATAATTGATATTAGTGCAAATGTGCACAACATATATGAGTATAAGTGAAAAAACTAACGAAATGAAATGTTTGAACTCAAGTATCAACAACTAAATATAACAATTCCTTGTTGATGAATTGGATAATATCAGTAGGAAATTTCACCTAGTCGTATAATGTTCAATGTGACTGAAAAACAACAGAGCTAGAGTATAAGATAAAAGATTTAAAGATGCTCTAGTCCAAATAATAGTAATAGTTGATAGCTATACAGTGAATCTGATATAAATAGCCTAAAAGTATTTGGCGAGTGCATTTTTCGTCCTTTCGCCATTATTGTTTTATTTCGTATTAGACGAGTTATTATAAATAATACTCAACAAACAAACAAGAACAACCAGACATTAGAAAAAAAAAATATTAGTCTAATAAGAAGGGTAAATAACTATTAATATAAGAATTTCGTTTTACATTGATTTCATTCCGACCGAACAGATTGACAGTGAAAGTCAAACTAGTCAAAAATGTTTAATAATATAAAATATCGGTGATACTATAAAATGTATTCTTGCCAAACGTTCAGCTTCTATGAAAACAGAGCGAGGCTACGTCTGGTCGGCTTAAATTATCCTTATTTTAATCCTAAATATCTCAATTAATATTACAACTCACATAACATAAAATTATACAACAATAAATTTACCTCATCTCTTAATACTGCCGGATGTCTACCAGTTTGTATAACCATTTTAGCAGCACCAAGTACTGTTTGACCAGCAAATTGTAATGCCATTTGTCGTGGTATACCATGTTTAACACCACCATCTGCTAATGCTTCAATTACCGTATAAATCTACATAAAAGTGTATATCACTTAGAATAAAAAACAAATGACTATAAACTAAAAGAATAAAAAGGCAAAAATACGTACAAGAAAAACAATAAAAAAAAAAAAAAAACAAAACAAAAACAACACTTACAAAAGCTGGACCACTACCAATTAATGCACCAAATGCATCAATCATTTTCTCTGGCACTTGTTGTGCAATACCCAATGAATTCAATATTAAATGAACCTTTTCTAAATCTTGAAGTGTCACATAATTTCCCGGTGAATAAACGGAACAACCTTCAGCCACTTGCATTGGTGTATTCACCATTGTACGAATTATTTTCGGACCATTCATAAATCCTAAATTCTGGGGGAATAACATTGTCATTAATTAAAGAGCTTTCTTTTTGTGTTCGATTTTAATTATATTAAACAAACAAGTAAAAAACATTATTTTTACCTTTTCTAGTGTCATAAGTGGTACACCGGCTAATATTGAAACAAATAATTTGTCTTTATCTCTAACTGTTGTATTAATGCCATTATCAATTTGTGACGAACATGTCGTTAACATATGTGGTTTAACACAAATAAATATTATATCACATTTTGTGACAGTCTTAAAATAAATAAATATGTGATTAAAATAAGAAGATATTTTTATAAATAAAACATTAACTAACTTCTCCATTATCTTCTGTAATCGATGCACCTAAAATTCTCCATTTTTCTAAATTATCAATATTTGGACCGGAAACAAGCACTTGACTTGGTTTAACTATACCTTAATAATTTAAATGTTTAATTAGCTACTATAATTTACAGTTTTGTATGCAATTTTACCTCTTGCCATCATTCCAGAACCAATTGCAAATGCCATATTACCGCCACCAATAAAACCGATGCGTTCATCAAGTTTTGCCATTTTTAATTTGTTTTTTTATTTTCTAAATTTAATTATAAAAATTATTTATTTAGTAATTTATAGGCATTATAACAATTTTTTTTTTTTTGGTATCAAACGGTATTAGGAATGGAAAACGAATTATGATCTTCGATGCAAAGGGTCTGTTACAACTATTGACGAAAACTTAAATTTGTGACACAATCCAAGTTTCGCAACAACAGTGCCGATAAGCAGTTAGTTTTAAAAATGCACAACTTTAGGTGTACGAAATCATCATTAGTTTCACCTTTCAAACATTGATCTTGAAACCCACCTGGTTTGATTCTATCTTTTCCAAGACGAACAGGAAAAATAGTGGCAAAAACGTAATGCGGACACACTTAGCAATAAATATATTTCACTGTGATTCATAAATGACTTGATTTTCCGGAAAACAAAAGAGTTTTACCAGATGATGTGTAATCCTTTCTCCGTCTTCCATCCATCGAAACTCGCTCAACTCAAGAATATCGCGAGTTTGTACCTCATCAATTCGTGAACTAGTTGCGCCAGATTCGTCAGTTCAAGCATTTTTATTTTTGATATAGGTAGACTAGCAATCAATCATAGAGGACTTATTTGTTTAAGATGTTAAGATGCTGTAAGACTGTTTAATCATCACAAATATATGAATTTTATTATGTTGATTAAAAACGTGTACTGTGTACATAATAATAAACTAGCAGTTTATTTCTTTGTGCTAATTATTATATTCAGATCGTTTCTAATTCAATAAAAAGATATTGAAGGTCAATGTCTTTATAATTTGAGTCTATAGTATGTCAGCTTATTATAGAAAATATAAAAAATAAATAAATAAATAACTGCTGATAATTTGAGTGCCCTTAACCTTGGCAATGAGAATGAGGTCATTGCCTTATTCAACGTTATCATAAATTGATGGAAAAATATTTAAATGATAAGAAATTATCTTACGAATGGAATGTGCTCTAAGATAGCGTGTGTTATTATTAGGGAATTTACTGAAACTTGCAGTCTGTTTGTCGTTAGTTAACACTTTTCTTCTAGTAGCTCTGACTTTTGTTTTGCATTGATTTGACCGATAAGAGATGGAGTCTTCTCAAATAATATAATTTAATTAAATTATTATAATATTTTTAAATGACACACATAAATACTTACTAAAAATACACTATTTTTAATATAGAAAAAAATATTTATTTACAAAATTTGTCTAAACACAAGATAAAGTAACATAAATTTGTTTAATATTTCGATGACATTTAAGATATGCCAAATTTATCCAATTTTTTTTTTTTTTTTGTAGTACAAAATTGAAAATTGGAGACTAGAAAATTACTGGAAAATCGATACCATTTTTAAATTATTGCCAACAGCGGCAGTTTATATTTATATTTAAATTTATTAATAAAATCATTGTTGAGATTGTTTCATTAAAGCAAATCGATATTCAGATAGTTAACTGTTTTTTTTTTTGTGTTAATTAAATGATCGGACATCTAGGGCAATCAAAAATATATTTTGTAGATGGGAATTTGAAAGTGAACAGAGAATAAAGATGATGATAAATTAATTAATTAACGTCGAAAAAATTCATAATTTTATAGGATTCAAATTAAGTTATATCATCACCATTATCTTGATACTAACATACATATCCAAATGTGTCAACATTATGGTCAACTATGGACGTAGTTTTTAAGTAGCATTTTGGGTATACAATACTAATACTAATTCTAATTTAGTGGTAATTATGGTCAACTGAAGATTAGAAAAATTCGGTGAAAAACACGACAAAGCTACAAAATTGTTGGTGAAATGTTTGTGCACCAATCAAACAAACAAGACATATTATTAGAACATATGTTTTACCGTATAACTGATCACAATTACACATTCGCAATTAATATTGACCAAGTCACTGCTTTACATTTATCATCTTCTATACAAATAACAATATCTACGTTTTTAATGCTATCAAGATTTAGTGATAATTGAGTCTAAAATACATCTTTGTACTCCATTTTAAATTTGAACAAGTGTAGCTCTCATGTAAAGTTGTAGATCATTCAATCGTTGATGAAGGGGGATAATAAAAAAAAACAAATACAATGAAAACAATTTTTATTATTTAATTAAAATTGTAAAATTATATAGTTATATATTGAGCGATAAAATGTACAAAATACTAATTATTGTTAATAATATAATAATTATAATTAATGTACTTAAAGACCTTAATCTTAATTTGGAAGAAAAATAATGCTTTTTTTTTACAATCCGATGTCTAATTATTTACACCATGCACAATTTATATAATATATAATTGATTTAAATATAATTAATAATTTAATCTAATCGCTATTGGTCCTTAAAATGCAAAACTAAAGTGCTTTAAAAAAGGCACACGTAAATCTTTTAATTATTAAAAAAAATAAAATGTTTTAATTTTCTAAAATCCTTGTAAATTGATATCAAGAAAATCTTTATTGTTTTTATAACTAAAATTATTATAGACAGGAGGGACTATTAATTTTCGTAATTATTATTTATCTACAGGTAATCCTTTAAATTAAATATTATTTCATTATACAATTACATTCTCTTATATAGCTAAGTTTTTTAATTAAATTATATAATTGAGTACTATTAAGTGATAGATTAGTTGAAATATACAACATCATGCGCTAATGAATTATCAAAACTGGAGTCAATTTTATAATTCATATGATGAATATTTAAATCAAAATATATGCAATTACAGATATATCCAATTTCTGTAAGCAATACATAAATTACCTGTTCCAGATAAATTACCGACACATGATGATGTATTTCAAATTCAGATATATTACAAATTTTAACCTATCGACAAGAAAGAAGCACATATTCATCATACGAATTCATTGAACATAATTACTGGAAAACAATTTCCAGTATTTATAAAGAACAGTGATTTTAACTGATAACTGTAAAATTTATACCAATCATCTCAACATCTCGACTTTTACGCCACATAGGGAACTATATAAAAATTGTAGTTTCCGATTGAGGTGCATACATTTTTGTCACTTTGTTTATTGCTCAGATATTTTCCATCAAGATGACACATGCCCAATTTTTAAGAATCAACACAAAAAATTAATTTTTTTTCAAAATTTAGTATTAGGTGAACAGAAACATTAGCTGGTATTTCAAGTTTACTACTTATTTAGCTTCAGGTGTATTGAAAAATACCCTGAATCAGAATAAGCGCATAATTTGAAATGTTTTCCTAAGTTATTTACAGTGAGACCACATAATTATTGGATTGATGTCAAATACGTTTAATTTCGTTCTCATATATTTATATATTTTTAATCATATTGTTAAGACAATTGATTTGTGTTTATTTCGTCGTTGGTCATAACATATTTGTCAATATGAAATGGCTTGATCTATCAATTGATCAATGGCATTATTAAATTGTCGCTGTTTCATCAGAACAATTATATTCAAATAGTAAATTATCAACATGGTGTAGAATATATCATATAAAATAATTACATTATCAAGATGAGATAAAGATTTCATTTAAATATTTGCTAATTATATACAATATTACTTTAAATTAATATGTTGGTTTTTACGGAATGGCCAGTTTATATGTTATCTATTAATAGCTAATATCTTAAATGTAAGTGCACTTTCATTCAAATATACAATATTATTAAAAACTAATAATTTTCTAATAATTTATAGACTAATGACTATTTTTATTTACAACAATATTTATATAATTATTTATGTCGTCCTCATTTCATTAATTAATAAAAATATTACTTTAGGCACACAAGGAATATTACTGTACATACTCATATGTATGTAATTTCTAATAAATTAATGTTTTCATTAGTTATTATTGTTAAATTGTTTCTTGTTTCATTGTAAACAATAAACAATTATTTGTTTATCGTTGTTTTTAAATTAATTCACAAAAATTCTGTTGATCTTTTTTAAAAACATATTTTAAAAATTGGCAGATTTTTTTTTTGCCCAAAAAAAAAAACTCATAAATCAGGCATATAAAGTCTTATCGTTATTTTTTTTTGTTTTTTAACTTTTGTCTGACCATATCAGACTGGGATTTTTATTTAAATTAAAAATAATATAATTTTCTTTAAAATTCTATTATTCATTTATAATTCGGTGGTTGTTTCTATTTCTGATCGATCTAATTCGTTTAAATATGAGAAACCTAATTGTGAATAATCTCGTTTTCCAAAGGTAACATTATCATTTGTTGAACTAGAGTGATTTGTTGCGGCGGCCGTATCAGCATTCGATCTATTAAAAAAAAAAAAAATATAAGTATTTTTTGTTTTAAAACTTATTAGTATACTTTAATTGTTCTAACAAATTAATGATAATTTTGTGTTGATAAACATTAAAGGGAGTAGATCCTAAAAGATAATTTTGATGTAAACAACAAATAAAATTCGGTGTACCTATTATAATATAGCATACATCTCTTAAAAAGGATATATAATTGGAGTATAAAATTTTAGCATAGTAATAGCTTATAACTGAATTGTTTCTGAAGTAGTCTAGAACGAAAGTCACAGGACAATCAATATTAACTATTACTGCCGTAAGAGTACCTTGTAGAAGCTTAAAATTCATATAAATTAACATATATTTTACATACCTTTGAAATAATGGATTTATAACTGGTACATCTGAGAATCTTGTATTTCTTCCTAGTGTACTTGTTGATAAATCATTTTGTTCTGCATTATTACGTTGAAATGTATTGCCATTTCTTCCTAATGTACTGAATGTATTATTTTGGGCCATTTGTAAGTTATTACGGCCAATGGTGTCCAATGCATTACTAAGGCACAAAAAATAAAAGTTTAAATCTTCAAGAAAATTAAACACAAAAAAATATCTTACCTATTTTGGTAAATGTTTCTATCAGATTTTATTCTACCTAATGTAAGTGTACCGGGCAGTGTTCCAGTACTACCCATCGCAAGTGGATTAGCATTATTTCGATTCATTTCAAGCGTTCTATTAAATGTATTTTGACGATTGTTATTATTTTGCACTAAATTTACATTATTGTTATTATTATTATGATTATTATTGTTATTATTAATATTATTAATATTAATATTATTATTATTTCTACGTAATGTTGTCATAATTGCAGTAGTTGCTTCTGAATTTGTTGGACTTATTTGTCCTGAAAATAGACAAAAAATGAAAATTACAGTTAAATTGAATAATTTTAAAAAATTGCATTCTTTAAAAAAATTAATATTACCATTTTCCTTATGCGTAATATAACTAACATTATCTAAACTAAATGCATGATTTTTGGCACTAAAATCTAATTGCAAATCATCACCTTCATCATTTGGTACAGCCATTGCCAATACTTGTGTTTCATATTCTTTTAAATTTGTCGGCGTATCACCACCATTCTGTGAACCAACTATGACTGGATCATATCGTGTCGGCGGTGGTGACGAATATTGTCGCATTCTTTGTTTAAAATTCTTATATTTGTTCCATGATATACAAATGTAAATGATGCCAATTGTTCCCAAAATTAAAATAATTATTGCAATTGCAATTAATGTATATGGAAATACATCATCATTGATAATTGTAGCTGTACGAACTTTTTGAACTTGTTCTTTGACAACTAATGGCCCGTATATACCTTGTGCCGTTGCATGTGCTATGCCAGATGCTTCAAAATTGATTTCCGATTGTGCTGTTGGTTCCAATAATTTTGTCATAATTTGTGTTGAATTTCTTAATAGAATCAATTCAGTTTTTGGATCAATTACATAGAACCATACATCGGTTGCAAATAAATTCTCAGAAATTGTACCATTTTCATTTATATATTTTCTATTACTAAGTCGTTCAATTCCAGTTATGTAACCATTAATTTTTTCCGAAATTAATTCCACCAGTGCTTCATAATGATTCCTTATATCATTTGGCGACGAATCAGAAAACACTAAAGTCATACGATTTGCATCGGTTATAAGATTTACAACAATTCTTGTACGTGACTTTAATGATCCTTCAACAGTACCATTATTATCTCTGGCTTCAATAATAAATTTTAATGGCAATTCATGAATTGTTTTTAAACTTTTTTGTGTTTTTATTATTCCAGTATCTTCGGATATTGTAAAATATTTACTTGGCTGTATAAATAAAAAAAATTAACAAATTTCTGTTTTAAATAAAGAAAGAAAAACTTACCAAATTATCATCTTCAATTAAATTATTAAAATGATTATTCTGATCAACATCATCCTCATCATTTTGATTTTCATCCAAAATTCGATATTTTATCATACCAAATTTACCAGTATCCTTATCGATAGCTTTAACTTGTAAAACTGGCGTATCAATTTCGGCATCATAATTAACAATACCATAGTATGTATTAGGTTTATGTTTAACAATATTTTTGTATAAAAATTCAGGAGCATTATCATTTTCATCCTGTACAATAATTTTAATACGAGCCACATTTTTTTGTGGATTAACAAAATATTTACTTGAAACAATTTTAATTTCTAAATCATGTGATGTACGATTTTCAAAATCAAGTGATTTCATTAAACTTATACCGCATGCATGATCTTCCAATGTCACACGAAATATATTCAATTCATTACCTTTTGATAATTCACATTTAAAACCAGGATTTACTTTTGTTGCTTTTTTCGAATTTATTATTTGTACATGTTTTATTGTAGCATTAATACCACTAGTTTCTGGTACACTAATTGTATAACTATCATCACTGAATGCCAAACCAATTGTTTCGGAATTTGTTAGAACACCATTACCAACGGTATATTCCATTGAGTCACCACCATTTGGATCGGTTAATAAATGACGCACAAATACCGGTAATGTGGCAACTGAACTCAATTGTGGTTCACCTAAATCATATGCACGAATATCAATTTGATATTCGGTATCCTCTTCTTTACGTAATTCATCACGTATTCGAATAACACCAGTATCCGTATCAATTTGAAAATATTTTAATGCTTTACCACGTCCAATCATTTCGTAGCGCACAACATTACCGGGTGCTGAACCATCACCGTCAATGGCTGGCATTGATCCAATGACGGCACCAATTTGTTGATCATCATTTACAGTTACCGGTTCGGGTACAGACACAAATACTGGCGGTATATCATTTCGATCATCAACTTCAATTACAACTTTAATGACATCACCATTATTATTACCACCATTCTCCAATGTACCAATTATTAATGTATGTAATTTATCTTTTTCATAATCTAAACCGCGAATTGTTTTAATTTGTCCAGTTTTAGCATCAATTTTAAATAAATCACTAGGACCTTGTTTTATAACATATGTTATTTGTTGTAATGTATCCGGATCAATAGCTTTAACAGTTGCTATTAAATAATCGGGTACATTTTCCGGTACGTTAACATTTAATTTGGTCATTGAAAATGTTGGCAATTCATCGGGTACATCAATAACTTTAACTGTAATACTGGCTGTACCAAGTCGTGAATCGGGTGCACCATCTTTTGCGGTGACAACAAATTTATATTCATTTTGTGTCTCATAATCGAGTTTTATTTTTGTACGAATTTCACCAGACATACCATCAATTTTAAATGGTATATCATTTGGTAATGTATACGTTATTTGTGCATTTATACCTTCATCAGCATCTGTTGCATGTACTGTACCAATTAATGTATCCATTTTACCTTCATCAACATTAAATATATATGGTAATTGAGATTCATCAAATTCAGGATTTTTATCATTTATATCGGTTACTTTAATATTAACCGTTGTTGTACTAGATAATCCACCATTATCTTCAGCTTTTATAATTAATTGATATCTTGTTAAATCTTCACGATCCAATTTTCGAATAACACTTATAATGCCAGTCTCTTGACCAATGAAAAATTGACGTAAATCATTACCGGACATTATTGTATACCGAACTGGATCATTTTCCGGATCTTCAGCATTAACAACAATTACGGTTGAATTTATTTCAGCACCTTCACTTACCTGCACTTCATAAATGGATTTTAAAAATCGTGGTGGCTTTGTATTTGGTCCAGGACTCACCGATATCTCAACAATGGCCTGTGAATACAGTCCACCAATGTCAGATGCTTGTACAGTTATACTGTACTGTTCATTTGCATTCAATTTACCACGTGTCTCAATTTCACCACTTTTCTCATCAATTGTAAATTTATTTGCACCATTATTTGAAACATGATAAATTGAATAGGTTACAATAGCATTTTCACCTGCATCATTATCGGTGGCGGTTACTTTTGTAACAAAACGTCGACCATCACCGGCCGGTATATTAATTGGTGAAACCATTGGCAATTTTGGTGCATTATCATTAACATCTTTTAATATTACAATTAAACTTAGCGGCGCACTTGCTGCATTTGTATTCGGTTCACGGGCAACAATTTGAAAACGAAATTTACCGGGACTCGGCGAATCACGATCTAAAGCCTCCTCATTAACAATTAATATACCATCTTTTGAAATACTAAATGATGGTGTTGTTAATTCATAAATATAAATTGGTTTAATGTCATCATCAGTTAAATCGGCATCAGTTGTTTGTAATTTTAATGGTTTACCATTGGTGTCCAAAACTTTTGTACCAACTGGTGAATTTTCATCAACATAACCTTCAATGGCTGATGCATGAATAACTGGTGGATTCGCATCAACTGGTTTAATTGTGATAACCAATTTAGCGGTTGTAAAACGTTTCGATTCGGATACTTCTTCGGCTTTTACAATAATATCAAAACGTTTGGCCAAATTTGTATCAATCAATTTTATTTGTTTTAAGACACCACTTTGATTATCAATTTCAAAATATTCATCATAATTTGTTGGCATACCACTTAAAAATGAATATCGTATTGGTGAACTTATTGTATCTAAATCGACGGCTTGAATACGTTCCGGTTGAACGGATAATACACCTTGTAATGTACCTGATGGTACCGATGCTGTATATTCTGGATTAATACATGCACCGTCCAATAGAACACATCCTCTGTAAATGAATATTATGTTTATTTATTATTTATACATATAGAAAAATTAATTTTAAATTTAATGATATGCAATAAGTTCGGAGTGAACTCTTACGAAAATTGTCATTCGGCAAGCTCATGGACATTTTAAGACAAAAGACAGGACTCGGAGAATTGACCTGAAGAATATTATATTGAAGGATTGTTTGAAGAAGATCAAGGAGAAAAAGTTTCATCTATCTTGCTTTCAAGAAGGCTTACTATGTGGAACACATGGGAATATAATACTTCTTTATTCCATCTCGAAATATGATTATCCATATAAATGCTATAAAATGAATTACCTGTAAATAAATGATGGATCTAAATCATCTGAATCAGCGATATCAACAATTAGTGTTGTAGTAGCCGATAATTTTTCCGATACGTTTCTTGCTCGATCCTGAAATAAATAAAAATTTTTGTTAATAATTTTTCTTCGTATATAATTAATAAATAAATGTGGTTGCTGGTGGTAAATGTGATCGCTGACATCAGCAGATGACATCAGAATTAAAATCATAAGTACATATCTACCACGCGTCAAGATTGGGTATCCCTTTCAATTTTTTTTGTCGCAGTTGCGGCGATGTAGATGAAAGGGAAACTACAACTATGCAAATGCCCAGCACTTTCTCAGCAGAGATAAAAGTTGCTGGGTAGGTATATACTGCCTAATCTATCGGATATTGCTACTATAGGGCCAAGAGATCTGGTGGCTTTCCTAAACGTCACGAGATGGATTTATTGTGCATATCTGCAAAACAAAAAAAAAAAAAAATAAATAAAAAAAAAACAACCGGGTTTCCTCGAGTTTGTGGTATCAAAACGGCATGTTACATGTTAATTGGGGTCCTTCGAAGGCTTAGTCGGATCCGCCACTGCTAACCAACCAACCAACCACATATCTATGATAAGATAATAGGAAGAGTTAAATGCAAGTTCATTTCACACATTAAAAATCTTTTCATCAAATACAATATCAGATGAGAATTTGTGTGCATCCTGTCAGACTTTGAGGTACATATGACAATGATGACACAATGTGAAAGGAATTCAATTGAGGAAACACAGGTGCCAGTTATAAACGAATAATTTTCTATTTTTGGTTACTTGTAGAAAATTCCGAAAAACTATTATTGCAAATATTTAAACATAAATTTTATTATGAATGAGCTACAAACTATGGCATTTTTCGAAAAATTTTCTCATATTTCTAGTTTTAAATGATACCGGCATCATTTTACTGCGAAATCTCTTTGTTCCGTGTTCCAATTATGATTGGTTTTAAGAATAATATAGTATTTAAACTTTAAAGCTTGGTGAAAGTAATTTTCTCAAAATAATCCAGGTATGATTTAAATTTAAACCATTAAAAATTATTGAACTTACATAAGGTAGCATCTTATTTTAGAAACTTCAAAGCGTACAGCATTTGCAGTAATCGAATATATCTAAGATTGAAAGCATAGAAAAAGTCTCTAGCATAATATAATAAAAAAGGGTCGAGAGTAATAAACTGAATTAAATGGACAAGTTAAATTAATGTTGTAAGAATTAGTTATGTGAAGAGCACTTGAACATAAACGTCCCATTCGTCTGTTATAGTTTGACATTATATTTTCCATGTAATCAAATGAGAATAAAATTAATCATTATTTATTCCATTTATTACCAATTTATATAAGTCAATAAATTACTTAGATTTTGATCTATTTCTTCAAGTTGGATAAATTATCTTACAATTTCTATTACATAATCTTTGGGACATGAAATGGTTCAAAATTTTTATTACTGATTATGATTACATATATTAAATCAATATATAATTATGAAACATTTGATCTAAATTCAATACGAATATAAATTGTTCTCTACTCTGCCTCTTACTTTACTTTATTCAGATAATTTATACGTTTTTAAATTTAAATATAAATGATTTTATATTTACAATTTATGTTAAATTTTTTTTTACTTAAATTCTATCTAATATCAAAACAAGCTCAATCTGTATATATACATAATTTTATTCACGTACGTATTTGGTGTATATTCTATTTGAATAATTTTAAAATTATTATAACATATTGTTATACAACTATCTGCACGGTATTATATTCGATACATATATTACCTGCACTACGTCATCCATTACCAATATTCAAGGAAAATAAAACATCGAAAATAATGAATAACAATCTAGGAATAAATATTACAAATGATCGAGAATAGTATAGAAACAACTATTGATCTAGCAATTCATTATGAAGTAAAGCTTCGATTAAGAAGGTGGACTACGAGAAAATAAAATTCAAATAAATTTGTACAGTAAAATAGTTATTTGTTATAATTTGTGAAAATTGTTAAATTGAATAAATTAAGTTTGTATTAAATTGTGGTATTTTTATTATAATACGTGATAAAACATATCGTTTTCGATAACCGCTCGGCAACAATAACACCATCTTCATAGCTTAGATCACAGGCTATTAATCACATCTGCGTTTAGGTAAAGATTGAATAACCACTTCATTCGTCACCGATAACATAAAATCATAAAATTGACGGCGATTATGATAATTGTATTTAATATTAGAGAGTACTCCCATGTTCTTATTGATGAAAGTGATTTTTATATTATTAAACATATTCCTACTATTATTGTTCTTTCATGTAAAAATTCATTCACGATTTCTATGTTACAATTAAATATAATTTATCTATTAAATATTATAAAAAATATTTTTAAAGAAAAACAAAAGATTGTTATACCATAACTTTATGGGTGATATATTGGAGTCTATAAAAATTATTATTTTCAAACTTTTCACATTCATAATTTACATTATTCTTATAATAATATATTTGATGTTTTGTTTAATGATATTGTAAAATAATTTAAAATCATCAAAAAATTATTTATTTATACTTTTACTTTCATTACAATTATATGTTTAGTTAATTGTAAAAAATAAAAAAGTTATAGTAAAATCAAATCATTGTAGAGTATAAATAATCATTCATTTTTGTACTGTACTAGTACATAGTCAAGGATATAATTAAAGAATAACATTATGATATATATAAGAGTAGGTTTAGATTTGTAAGAAACAACTTTTATTTATGCAAGGACTTTAAACTTTGTCTGATCGAATCTGCACTTACATAGAACGCAATTAAAATAATCTTCGCAGAAAGCTTGAATCAAAACGTATGCTAATGTAGACCAGCTCTGTTAAGACAATTATATAAATTTTTATTTATAAATTTATTATTTTATAAAAGTTGTTCTTTTACAAATCAAGAACTGCCTTGTTAATTAATCATCATCATGTCTTCCCATTTTATCTATCAATTTTATTAATCTAATATTTTCGCTACTTTAATTATTAAATTATAGCTCATTTTAAAACTTACAGCATATAATTATGTAATATTTTAATGTTTAATAAATTTAAAATATTGATACGAGAAATATTAATATTAATACTTAATATTCTTGTTTATAAGTTATATTTATGCATAATATTTAATTATATATTTGCAAATTACTTTTACGCGTACATTTTTAATGTATTCTAATCAAGTAATAAAAATCTTTGAGCAATTTTTCTTAACAATAATTTTCGGTCATAAATAAAATCAAAAATTCAGCCCCCATCTACCTACAAATATATTTGTAAATATACTCACTCTCATATATTGAATAAATTAAATTCTATGCTTAATTATACAAAACCAAAAGATTTTGATATGAATAATAAATTAATTATTAATTTATTCATCAAAAAAATATAAAGTCAATCATAACTCAAATTTGATGCTAAAAACTGCTTAAGTAATAAATTATTTTACCACAATGTAAAATATGAACTAGTCTATAACATTTGGCAGTTTAGCCAATAAATTATTCCACCTCAGGTTTTAATTTATTATATAGAAATATATGAAATTAATTAAAAAAATTGATTTGAAAACTGCAGAAGGTGGTATGCACTGACAGCATGTCATTTACAAAGTTGAATATGCACAGGATGATAGATGTTTGTACCAATAATCTACGAATTAACAATACCATTTTCTCACATAAAGATTAAAATAAATGCATAACACCAGAGGTCAACCGTCAACTATTGACTACATTATAACAAATAGAAGTTTTCATCGCTCACAACTTTCGTATTAATTTCAAAATTACGTAATATATATATGTTCAAAAAACAAATATTGAATCTATTATGGATCCAAGCATAATTAGAAAGGAATACTGAATCCGTTTTAGTAAAGGCATAGAAAGTGATTTGAATTGTGGGCAAAAGAAAATTTGGGACTTTCTCAGAAATAGAAAGAAACCAGTAAATGAATATACCCAAAATTCATCAGTATCTGCTGAAGCATCGGTTACGTATTTCCAGAACTTATTAATTAACACAGATTTGAGACATATAAAAGTTCAAGATAATAATTTTTATGTCAACCAACATCTGATTGAACAAGCAATAAATTTTGCATAACATTAATGTTATTTCAATATAAACTACTGCCTTATAAAAATAATAGACAGAATTTGAAATAAATTTTTGGCACTTTTAAACTATACACACCTACATTAAAAAGCTGAATTCAATTTTTAAAATAGAAAAATAAGTAAAAACCGTGAAATGCGATTCTTTTTAAATATACATCAAAACCGTCTGAAGAATAATAAAATTTTTAACATTTCGAATATTGTGCATGGGAAGTGAAGACCTCAGTTATAAGTCCATATAAGATGTTAATCTAGGCATATAAATCAATTGAAATGATATAAAATCAACAATATTTTATTATTCCTATTAATAAAATTGTAAATTAAGTAATTTTATTTCCTTAATGTTTTTGGAATGTGTGGAATTCTTAAGGACAATTTTACTAATATAAAAATTTTCAGAATTTAATAACAAAATTTGCATACGACTTATAAATAACAAAAGTATTACTTTTAAAAAACAGAATCTACGTAATTAGAATTGTTTCCTTATTTGGCATTGAAAATGTTCATAAATTAATTTGTTTACAGTTCTATCATTGTCATCATCATATGACCTTTGTACCATGTGGGTTCGTATGGCAGAAACTTCGAGGTTAATCATCAAATGTAAACTTAAAGTAATTATAAATTGAAATTTCGAATGAAAAATATATAAAGTTTGATTAGAATCATTTAGTTTAACATATGATTAATTTTCTAGAGTGTAGTGCTTTTTAATCTCCAAGTACCTCTAGTTTGATCCTAGTATTTTTTCACTTGGATAACAAACAGAACCCCTCTTTTTATCCCTGATCACATGTGGAAAATTGAGATAAATTTCGGGTGAAACCGCACGTGATGCTATAGATCGATTATTTATATGTTACTCCATTCGTCACCACAACTCTATATATGATTGACCAATAAATAAGTAATTCCATTTTAATAAATTCATTAATTTGTCCAAATTTAACAAAATTTAAAATAAAAGTCAATTGAAGGTTTTAAATTATTAAATGATGATATCACGTGTATTCTTCACGTACAGTAACAGACTACAAAATATGTTCACATCCATTAATTACAATTAAACATTAAAAATAACATTTATGTTCACCTCAACCCGGAATTATTTTATTATTTTTCTTTCTTTGGCATTTAAAACAGGAAAGCAAATATAAGTTTTTTCCCATACGTACAAAGACAGTAGTATATTTTTATTTAACTTCGACCCACGTTACTTTAGCACCACTGCTTCTCTCTAAGCAATTACTTAAAGGAGAAAAATGTTAATTAAAATTATGTTTTTTAAACCAATGCTACAAAAATTGTTACAGCAGAACTATTAATACAAAATATGTTACTCTTTGCATTCCATATTAATATTATAGCATATACAATAGCGCCAACTAAATACCCTGAGCTTATAATGATAGCTAAAAACATTAATGTGGTCGAAGGTATCATATTTTAAGACAAATATATGGCTGATTCAAATTGCCCATTCAATTTTGTTACTTACTGTTCGAATTTAAATATATATAAAATGTTGAACAATCTTACTATTATATTCAACCGTTCTATCCGCACCACCCCAAACATGGAAATATAAACAATTGTTTGGAACTTAAACAGGATTTTGTGCATGAGAATTTACAGAATCAAATATGAATATGTTATAATAATATAATTTTTAACACCAATAGAATTGATGTGCAGCTTATGGTGGCATTTGTATAAATAAGAGTTCTCCGAAGATTGTACATATAACTAATTACATGTCTCCTTGAAACGTACATTGCAAGTGAGAGTTTTATTATATTACTTGTTGAAACATAGTCTTTTCGATCACCACTTGATTAAGAAGATCTGGTCGTCCAAAAATAACGTGTCGGAGAAATATTATTAAGAGGCTCTTAATGGCAATATGTGTAGTGAAGATAATGGTAAAAAATCTGGAACAATGGCGGTTATGCGTTAATACCCTATGCTTTCGCTCGCGGAATAAAGATTAAGATGATGATTGATGATCTTATATACATATTTATATCATCATATTGTAATTAATTTTTAAATGATTTAATCATTTAAAAATTCACTTCTTGTGATACAATGAATATTTCTTATTTTTATTAAATTAACTATTTTTCTCTCAAGTTTCTATATTCATATGATGTAAGTATAGTAATAAGAACAGAACAAAAACTGATGAAGATTCGATTTGCCAATCTAATTTTTCCAATGAATGCAATAATTCGCAAAGATCATGTTTTTGGATATACATTCACACATTTAAGCATCTCTATCGCATTTATGTTGAAATAAAGAGAAATATATGAAAATTATTAAAAATAAAAATAAAATTACACAAAATAATCATATATGTGATTTATGTAATCAATCATTATTTTATTTACCATCATTAAGTAATGGTTATAATGCATATACGAGTAGTAATGAGAAAAATAAAAGAACTTTCACCACCAATCGTGATTTTTAAATAATTCTATTTATTCATAACATGGTAAATTTTACATTTCATTAAGCACGATAAATAATTTAAAGAAGCTACTGTCTATTTTAACACACCATTTATTTATTTTTGAAAAAATTAGAAGTTAAATGGTAATTTTACTTTATAGACTCTAACGAAATTTAATGCTTGGAATTATGGTAATAATCTTCGAGTACTCATAAGAAAAATAGGTTAATTTGTTTCAGGATATTTAACAACTTTATTTACTAATAAAGTTCCTTTTATTACTTTTATTTGAATTTTTTTACATTGGAATAAGATTCAAATAAATTTTTAAAATAAAATAGTAATTTATTATAATTTGTGATAATTGTTAATTTGAATAAATTAAGTTTGTATTAAGTTGCAAGTGATAGTTTTATTATACTACTTGATAAAACATAGCCTTTTCGTTAGCCGCTCGTCCAAGGCTATTTATAAGGAAGAATCATTAAATAAATAGAACAACTAACTACCTTAGCAGTTTTTATAACAATATTTTCTATTTCAGTTGTATATGTTTTCTGAATATAAAATTGTATAATTAATTGTTTTACAATAATTACGATGAATATAATTAATAAATATACATGAAGTGTATTTCTAGAATGTAGAATCCCGCACAATATGTACGCAAGATGGTGCACATTTACGGTATAATAAAAAATATTCCTAAGCCTTAAGGAGCTATTGCTATTGCAAATGCAAAATAAATCAATTAAAATAAATTTTACTAAGATAATTGACCACTAATAATATACTATAGTATGACGAATATAGTCATGTAGTGTCAATCGTAACACACCACCTGGATATATTTCCTCAAAAAATGTTTCGCAGCACATTGGAAACTAATTTGAGTTTTCGATTGTCATTTGATGTTATTTGTATATCTGGAAACAGCATATTTCGTAATGTCAGCCGCAACACGCCATTGAGGCGTAAAGTTATAGATGCTAATGATTAACATCTATTTGATGATTATAATGCGATATATAGAATTAAAATTATAAAATTAATTATGTCAAAACCACTATAGCTATTTTAAATACAATTGAAATATTATTAATTGTATATTTTATGTGGTAAAGCACAGATTTTATTAATTGTAATTAATATTGTTCTAAACCATATTGAGATACATAAGTTTGCATAATATAATGATATGGTATAAGCAAAAGAAAAATTATATACTTAAATTACAAGAACAGTTTATCAGTTTATTACCTTCAAGATATTATTATAGATAAATTCAAAATGTAATTTCATTTGAATTTTCAAATGGAAAAATAATAGGATAAAATTATTTATAATCTATTTAAATTATCGTAATTTATATTGAAAATATACAGGATATTAGTATCTTCAGGGTAAATAATCGTATAATATCGAGTGGTCGGTTACACATTATGGTTGATGGCAAGCAATAACAACAATAAAATCAGAAGAAAAAAAAATAAATAAATGTTTTTATTTCTAGTCTTTAGGAAATCTATCAAATAAACTTAAAATATCTATCGAATCAATAAAAAATATTGCATGATTTTATAATGTGTGTTTTCAAATATGAACTCATTTATATGTGTTGTTACTTAATTTTATAATAAAATATAGCAATAGATTTTATTAATTTATTCAAAATTAGTACTTTCTATTGATTGTAAATCAATAAAAAAAGTTAGGTATAATATCCTATTCTAATCGTATGCAATTGAAATTTCGTCTATGTAACACTAATCTGAGTTGTATTTCGTTCACAATTTCAGGCTCATGTCTGACTCAGTTTATGATAGCAGATAAATGTCATCAGCGAAATTGGGTTCTTCGAGACAAACAATTAGACCGTATCTGATTCCTTGCTGATAATATACATCTCTGTGTCACACCCGAATGTACTTCAAAAATAGCACCAAGCCTTACACGATGCAAAACTATATATTTTAAATTACGCGATACATACCGAAATTCATTCGACTCAACAATAATACTAATTGTATTCATATGGTCTGTACACCTGTTGTAGTTTTGTCTGTTTAAGTATTGTTCTAATATTTCTAGTCGTGTTTCCATTCAATATCCGAGACCATGTGTTGATGTTACACTCGTGCAATATACTACATTTTTAAATTCGCATTAGATAAATACTAAAAAAGTGGTAAAATAATACAAAATTTACAAAGATTTTAATTAAATATAGTATTACAAAGAAAACTATTCCTGTATGTAAGCATTGAAAAATTATACACAAAATAAAACTGAACCTGGTTGTAAGCATTATATTTGTGATTAAATTAATTTTTGTATAAACAACAGATTTTGATTTTATAAAATTTACATTCTAAAATTAAAACAAAACATTTTGTAAATGAATATTTTTTTCTGAAAATTTAATTTTAATTTTATTTGAATATTTTTAAAATAAATTAATTTAACATTTATTTAGTTAATAAACATTTATTTACATAGGAAATATGTACTTTTTTTTTGTAAAAAAATATACAAAACGTAATCGTTATTTTATTGAATAATTAAATATACGAGTAAACGCTGTAGACTAATTTGAATTGCCAATTAAAATTGAAAAATGTGAACATTCGTACTTGAATAATGAGTAATTAAGAAATTTAATTATAAGTAATATATTTACTTATAGGTATTTTGTATTTAATTAAAACACCAGAAAAATCTATTTAATTCATTTTATTCGACTCGTGTAGTTTTATATATTTGAAGAGTCACCGTTTCCATACTTAAATTGATTCTCAATGTACTATACATTCAGTAGTTGCAGCTAAATATAATACAATAGGTAGGAAACAAAACTTGAGATGTTAGTAAATTAAAAAAGTTAGTTAGTTGCTAAAAAGAATGTAATATCAACATTGTGAATGATCGAATTGTATTGATCCACAATACTGTATAATATCGTTAAATGTAATGCATTTTTAATTTATAATATGTAGTTAAACTAACAGACATAATTTGATTAACTTTTATTTAAAACTATATATTATTATGGAACTAATATACATTAAATGATTCATCTTCAATCTTCATTAATAGAAAATTTATTGTCGATCTTACATATATTTTATCGTTAACTAATCT
>JANSTX010008878.1:0-19356 GCA_027564355.1 Penthetria funebris | reverse complement strand
TTTTGCAATTCTATTTAATAAATACTTATATATTATGTTGTGATCCGTTAAACAATTCCCAGGGCCTACAATAATTGTCGATGCCAATTATATTTCTCTCGTTTATTTTTGTTAACACATAAAATAATTTTTTAATTGCAAATATATTAGCATTTATCATTGATGCTAATTCCTAATTTATATAGACTTATGATAACATTTTCTTATTCTATACATTTCTCTTTTAACACAAGGTTTATTTTCAATTTCAATTTTGTAAAACATAATTAATTAATTTAAAAGTACTTATTTTAAAGAATTGTCTACTACTTGAATGTTTTTGTATTCAAATAGACCGCAATTTATAATGTATTTTATATTCCATGTTTGTGGTTATTATATTAAAAGGGTGACTATCCAACCATTACCATTTTTGTTATGATTAATAAATTTTCCCTACTATAAAATGATATTCACTTTTTATGTGTAAATATATTTTTGACTTTATTAAAAACTTTATTTCTATAAGTATAGTCATTGTGTTGACCCCATAAATATTTTGATTGATCTCTTTTTGTATTCATATATAATTAAGTAATTAGTAAAATTTTGAAAAGACATCTTTTTACTTCAAATTTTGGTACATTATTTTTAAGTGAAGCGAATGCTTTACAATTCAATTTAACGGCTATCTTCATGACTTTGATCTGTCACATTAATGTGTGGTTACATAATATATCATAATATATTTTATAGTGATTATTTATTGTGTTGATTAACCTATAAACATCAGTACGTACATTGAATTTAAACAAGCGTTTGCAGTGTAGATCATATTATGATGTGGTATATAAAGGCTATGGAATACCATTCAATCGATGTAAACGATTATCATACACTGATGATTTCGTTCGATGATAACGCTGCAGTTAACTTGGAATCATACAATAGAAGATCTATGGTCTATCGAATATAATGTTATGGAGAAGCGTCAGTGAAAAAGCTATTGTTTGTCACACTTTTGCGACAGCATAATACTAGAATTTATTTTTAAGCACATTAGTCATGCTCTAGAAATTACATGTTCTAGTGATATATAAATTCTGATGGAAAAATTTACGTCTGGATATAAAATTGTGCACAAGGAATTTTCTGCCTTTTCTTAATTAAAATGTCGTCGTAATTTTTAAAAGTGTAATTTTCATTATTTTATTACACTATTATTTAATATCTTAATTTTATAAAATGTCTTTCACTATCTAAATGTGCACTTTACCTTCATTATAATTAATTAAATAATTCTTATGTACTCATATTAAGTAAATATTATTCAAGCAGTTTTATAGATTGCTTATCTTGTGGATAAACATTTTCAATTTGGTCCAAATAACATCATCATAATAAACAAGACAATTTATACAAAAATATACTTCTTACTATATTTTATACTCATATATAATAAGATTCGTTTATTTTTGCTAATGTTAACTATGATTATGAACGATTATGCCGGTGATGATAATGATGACAATGACGACAATAATGACAATGATGAAAATGATAGAAAACTTTATGTAAATAAATTATTATGTATGAATAAAATTGTAAAATGTTAATATAAAAGCCATTTAAGAATTTACATTTTCAAACACCTTGCCACAAATACGATAAATGTTTGATGGTTGTTCGCCTAAAGATGCCCAAAAATGATATATGCGAGTACTATATAATATTTTGATTATATGCAAATATTTATATAGAAATTCATTCGTATTATGTTCTATAAAATTCTATGCTAATAAATACAGAATTTTAATTTTATAAACAGAAATTAGGGGAGACGTAACACAATTTATATGATCTATGCATGTACTATACATTTACATAAAATTATAATAACGTTTTTTAAGGTTTGAATATGAGAGGAGGTAGACAGTATCAAATGAGTTCCAATATGCAATAATTCATAGACTATTTACCCACGTATTGTAAGAATCTGGTGTTTAGTAAAACATGATACAAATCTGAACATAGAAAACATTTTCATATTGTCAAAATTGTATAAATTTCATCGGGGAAGAATTAATCTTTAATTCAATTGAGTTGATTACTGGAAGAAATTAAATATCTTGTCACAGATGAGAGTCTCTTAATGAAGTATCCGAATTAGTAACATCGTTTCTTAACTTTCTCGCCCAGAACTCACTTCAAATATTGATATGACTCCATCAATACAATTATTTGGGATATACCGCAGTGATACGTCCAAAACTAAACAACTAATTTTGCAATTAAACAATATCTAGATGGAACACTGCCTATTGGAAGACCTCCGAAGAGATGGCGGGAAAGTTGGACATCTACATCTCAAAACTAAATTTTTTGAAAAACACAGATCCGTGATCTAACAAAAGAAGAAGAAGATTTGGATACACTTCTATAAATAGTAACATGTATAAGCAGATGTTAATTTAAATAATATTGTATTGATTTCATGAAAAATTTTACTTTTATAAATTTCGCATTTACAAATTTTCTTGCGTTTATTATGTTTAAATTTTGTCATAAAAAAAACGAAATTATTTTTATATGCAAAAATAAACAAATTTAGATGACTTCCGAAAAAAAAAATTATTTCTTAAATATGAAGTCATGTCATAACGCAGATGTTATCAATTTATTTATTTGCTATAATGTCAGAAATAGATCTTTTTGATTACATTTCAATTGCAATTCAGATTCTATTGATTTCTATAAATTTTTAATGTTTTTATTTTGTAAATTTCTAGTATTTGTTTATTCAATTTGTGGAACTCATTCAAATTTGTACATTTGATTTAAATTATATATAATATATAACTTTGGGTGACACATCAAAAAAAAAAAAAAAAAAACGTTCCTTAATTTAATTTATGCCCATTTAGCTTGTAAAAACCACAATTACAGATAATTAAATATTATAATATAATAAATCTAATTTATTGTAATTTATTAACCTCATATTTGTTTATTTCATATTCAATTAATTTACAAAAACATAATTAATTTATTAGTGCTAAAACTAAATGCATTAATTAAATATTTATACTCATTAAAATTGCAATGCACTATGTTGATTGAAATATACAAAAAAAATGCATAATTTACATTTAGAAGAATTGTATAATTTTAATGTGCAATTTGTTACTGCATGGCTGGTTGCTTTATACATAGAACGACAATAAATTTCCGGTTAATTTATAATTAGAATTTTATATCTTTAATTTATTCCAAAATTATTTATATACTTTTCTATTTGGCTGTTCTGTTATGCTCTTTATATTATGAAAAAGCAAGTCAATATTGCGTAGTGCCTTATACTTTACTTTTGACTAAGCGCCAAATAAATTCGGCAAGTTCATGGTCCACTATTAAAATATTTCAAATATTTTCTAAAATGTTACAAAATGGACTGACTATTATATTAAAGAACTATAAAAAAAATTAGTTTTCAACACATAACTCATATAGTTATAATATAATAATTTAATTTTATTATAAGTATATAATATTAAATATAGATTATTAACGGTGTGATGTTCTTTCTAATTTTTTTCTCAATCATAATCAATATTTAATATTCGGGCCAGTAGCCAAAAAAACGTAAAAAAATTAATCAAAATTATATATTATAGTTATTTGAATAGTTTCCAAAAGAATTTGTTAAATTTAGAATATGCTAATTGCGTTTAACATTAGAAATGAAATGTGAACATTGACTTTGATATTAATATATTATATGTATATATATGCAATAACAGTTCATAATTATATTTACGTTGGAAGCACTTGTATATCATATAAATAATAACTTTTAAAAAAAATTACTAAGGTTGTGCTCAACAATTTTGTAATCTTCAATCTTTGTGATTAATTTATAAATTAATTAATATAATAAAATTATAAAATTTATAGGTGTCAATATTAATTAAGATCTTTGTAGTCGTTACAATTTTAATTAATCTGGATACGGATCAACTATTCTATGATAAGTTGAATTTTTGGGCAATGTGACCATTGAAAAAAATGTTTTAAATTATCTCAATTAAATTAACCTTAGCTATTTAGGAACTAACCACAATTCCATCTAGGTAGTTGTGGACCTGTAACGCACATTGCCGCACTTACACTTGAACAATTGACCTCGAATTACACACGAATACGATTACTGCCTTTGACTTGTGGAAACGGATACATTTTTTCTGAATCTGCGGAACAAATTTAGTTCACGTTTCCGATGTTACTATCTACTATATGTATTTATGAGTGTAGTGGCTTTTTATGTTAAAAAAGATGTTCGTATAATATGAGAAAAAACTTATGAATTACTATCATAGTATAGTTTCTCAGATCAAGTATTTTCTGTTTAATTAACTATATTACTATAATGTAAATTTTATATAAATTCTAAAGTAACTTCTACTGCTTTCCCAAAGTATTTGCGTTACGTTTATTTAATTAATATTATTAAAAACTACAGAAAATAATTTATTTTATTAATTAGTTATAAGTGTTTTTCTAATATTTTTATTTATTTTTCTAAATTAATAAAAATGATCTGATGTTCATATGATCAGAGATAATTCTAACATTATGTATATGATTATTTTTTCAATAATTACATTATTTATTTATTTCTCATTCATTTTCTCCGATTAAAACTTTTTATTAGTTGCATTTTTTTTTTAAACGTAATTTAATTCATCCATTAATTAACACCTACATTGTGTCATCTTATAGTATCTGCGAAGACAATGAAGTATTCAAGATCTTTCTACTTGTTTTACAATTTCATTTCAATTTTTACTCTTGAATATAGGAAAAGTTTAAAACAAAAAAAAAAAATTGAAATTTAAACAAAAAATAGAAACATAAACAACAAAAATATCATTTGTCGACCTTCTATGCAGCCTTCAGTTTTTCTTAACAATTTTTCCGATACACATTTTGTTTATTTACATTGAACACAAAAAAAAATCGTCGTAGTCATTATTGGTGGACGAGAAGAAAAATCTTTTACGTCTTTTCATGTAACTGAAATAGATTATTTATATAAAATGATTATCACATTTTTTTCGTTCCTAAGGAATTATTCTGAATTGTGTTATATATTGGTGAAAACAAGAATGATTTACCAGGCAAATTAAATTTCACTGCTTATAATTCAAATGTTCACAACAATTCAAATGCCAGAGATTTCTATTAAATAGTATTTTTATATATTTACATAATGAACCCAAAAAAATTTTAAAGATGATACACTCATAATACTATAATAGTACTGCTAGTGTATATACGTTCCAATCTATGACTTATTTGATTTTCTTTATTTATAAATAAAAATCTGCAAATCTTTAATTGGTCATTTATTTTATTTAAAAATTTGCGACACAAAAAAAAATGTTTAAAAAAGTGTTAATGCAAGCCGATAAATAAAAGAACTCTAAACATAAATCTGTTTCTGTTAATGGATTTATTAAATATTTGTTTGCAATTATTGAATATTTGATTTTGACCAATTTTTAGAAATATCAAATGAAAATTAATGTGTGCATATAACACTTTAGCAAATTATGTATACGCGTACGTTTTGGGTGTTTATATAACCTTGACCGAAATTTGTATAATTAAATAATTAATATAATAGAAATTATGCACATTTTACATAAAATTTGAGTTCTAATTTACCATATGATCAGTTTTACGATCTATATTCACATATTGAAAGCTATTGCTGGTACAATAATGCCATTCGTTTTTGTAATACAATATTACATTGGTTCTAATCGCGATAGTCTATCCTATTGCCATATTTTACAATATAATCGTTTCTCAATTTTATTTAAAACTTATTTAGGATCAATGATTTCTATACGTACGTAAGTTGATCATTCATTGACGCTATTTATAAATGTTTATCATAACAAAAATTATTCGCTATCGTCAGCATTTAACTATTTATTTTATTATAATCTATAATATTCAACTACACCAACCACCAACTTCAGAGAATTTCTATAATCTTATATTAGTCAACGTTACATTTTATAATTTCACAACATTTATCTTTTCGTCTGTGTTAAATATAATTTCTAGAGAATGCGGTGACAAACACGTAAAAAATGTAAAAAAAAAAACATATTCTACTTAATGAATTCTGTTTAATGAAAACAAACTGGTATCGCAGATCACTTCTGGAACGATTCTTTAGTACATTTAACTTCAATTTCAATAATATTTGCTGCCAAAGTTGAAGATATAAAAGCATATGCTATTGTATGAATTGTCTTGTATGAAAATAAGTAATGTAAGTAAATATGTAGAAATACATATATAAAATATGGAGAAGGCATCTTGACCTGATGGTATTCCGTTCTGCGTAAATATTCGACAATATTATCACATTCCTTATAAGGGTTCTAAATCTGACCCATTACGCCATTACTGCAATTTTATGGAATTATTAACTTTAAGGTCATGTCAAATTTGAAATTTAGCTATATCATTCATGATCGCCAATAGTGATTTTCGGTCTACCAAAACAACTTGGAAACATCATGATTTATCTTAATAAAATCTGGAGTATAAGCTAAAACATGTTGCTAGAAGACTTGGTTTTTTTTTTTTTTTGTCATTTTAAGAAATATTTTAATTTAGAAAATGTTGTCTTTATATATAAGACACGACTCAGACTCATTTGCACCGGTGTTCCTGCAACCACCCTTAACCCCTTCGACAGACAGCGAGTTTTTTTTTTCAAGTTATAGGTGTCGAACTAAAAAAAAAAATTTAGTATTCTATGTAAATATAATCACTGTCGCTGGTTTAAAACAGTGCTTAGTTTGCGGTTGTAATGGACATGTTTAACATGCTAACCCTTGCATTACCAGTGTAGATTAATCCTTGCTGAATTCTATATGTAAATAGAAAGTACAAGTACAAACTTATTTTGGTTTTAAGAGGTTTCCATAATTTTAGTATATTTATATACAGTACATTATCACATTTTGCAACGTTAACGATTTTTGTATAGTGCTAGTCGGATTGTGACCGGTAAGATACCTACATATAGTATTTTTAAATCATTCCTGAACAGACATATCCGCTAAAATATCACTATATTGCTTACAGTTTTATCTATGGAATGTGGCTGACTCTTCTTCTGTATTAGCCCATTTATTTGGCTTGTCATTGTCAACATGTCTATTTGTGGTCCATATATTATATATTAAGTTTTTTTTTTTAATTTTTCAGCGCTTTTTTTAAATTCCATCACGGTCCCAATTTGAGTATATTTTTTTACATTGATTTAGTGATCCTGGTTAGTCTACTGTTATATATTTATTGAGTATCATTGATGAATCCCAGTTGGTCTATTTTCATATAGTTTCTATATTTGATTCCTACGCGTAGTGCAAGTAGTACGCATCAATTTTGAACTAATATGTATATTATGCAATTACGCCACAAAAAATATTAGGAATAAAATGTTTTATTTACATTTTATTAATAATTTAATATTTAATATTTAACATTTAACATTTGTACGTACTATTATTATAAGTGATTGACCAAAATCGAGTTTTGTTTTCTTAGTAATTTTAAATGTTGTTCTTTAATTTTTTTTTTTATTTTTTTTGGCATCTTTTATATCCTGTTTGTTTTCCTCTTATTACGTATATTTTTTCAATAAAATAATAGTTTCAAGAAAAAAACTATTTATTATTTATAAAGGGAAAATTTAATTATCAATTTTCCGAATTTTCCGAAAATAATATACGTCTGTGTGTCATATACGTTTTTAATGAAGATTATGTAGATAATTTGTGATCATGGTGTAATGATCTATAATGATGCTGTTGTTGTTTTTTTTTTATTTTATTTAGTAAATTATTGGATGGTTGTTAGTTTAATATTTAATAATAAACAAAAATCCTATTAACTTCATCATCATCACACATTTATTCCATCGTCCAGTCACACTAAGTGAAATTTAATATGTTTGGTGCCAAGAAATATTATATGGATTCGTATGAGTAAAATTATTGAATTTAATACATTTATATATAGTTAAGGAAAATTATTTTGTGACGATATTATTATTTAATTCATTTTCTTTCTTCTGTTTACAAGTAGTATATTGAAAAAACCAAGGCAAAGAAAAAAAAAAATCGCGTAAAATCTGCTTTTCTTTTTTTTTTTTTTTGCCTCTTTAAATTTTCTATTTTCTTTATTTATTTCGAACATAAAATTTAAATTAATACAAAGACAAATAGTACACCATAAGACTTTTTTTTCATATACATTTTTTATACATCATTCCATTTTTTTCTTTATTTCTTTAATATTCTGCTATTGATATTTGACAAACCAAATTCTGTATGACGGTACAGACGTTATTAGCATTAGAATATTATTTGATTGTATCCAAATCTTATAGTGGGCGCATATAAATTGAACAGACATTAAGTGCATTTACTCAGTTCTCGTTCGGTTTTAGCGTTTTAATTTTCAAAATATCATTTTAAGCCGTTTTTTTGTAGGAATAAGTCGGAATTTTACAAATTTTTCAATTTAAATTTTTTTTCTCTTTAAATCAATTAAAATTTTTTGGTGCAAAATTTTCAGTAAAATTTATTAGTGCAAATTGTACCTTTATTTTTGAGAAATTTATAAAATAAAAATTACTAAAATTATAATGGATAAAAATAAGGTAAATATTTAAATGCAATTTATTTGAAATTAATTATTATTGTGTTATCATTTCACTTATTGTAAAAACAAAACTTTTTTCCAAAGGGTTTTCACTTGTGAATTTATAATAAAAAAGACTAAAAAGAAAAAAAGTGTTGAAGAAATTTTTTTAAAATGATTTGAATTAAAAAAGGAAAAAATTAATGAAAAAGTTTTAAAACTTTAAGATATAAATGTTTATTTTCAAACGAAAATTTTATTTTACATATCATATTTAAACAATTTTAAATGGAATATTTTTAATATTTATTGAGTTTTTTTAAATTAGTTTTTTGCTTCGAATATATAAAATAATTAATTAATTTATTAATTATGAGGACAGAATAATTTAAATTAAATCTCAAAACATATATAATTATTGTATTATTATTATATTATAAAATGGAATAAATAATTATTTGAAATTAATGAAAAAATAGCAAAATAATTTAAATAAAGAATTTCCCAAAAAAAAAAAAAATCATTTGCGTACGACCAGATTCTATGAAATAATTAATTATTACATTTTAAATAAATTTAAGAATACTAGAATTTTTTTCTGAGCAATGTCAATATTTTTGTTAATTAAATTATCATTGACAAACCATAAATTTAATCATTACGAATTAATTGCTTCTATACCTACTGTATATTATTAAATGTTTAATTATTTATTCAGTGATGTAAAATAATTGTTTTAATAATCTTGAAGTAAACATTAGTATAAAAAATATGTGCAATTATCCCATTACTTTTAGATGTCTAAATTAGATACTTAAGTTGTAAAAACTCATTCAAGTAGTAAATTTTAGTAATACTAAAACGCACCTGTTTTTTAATAGTCAATTATGTTAAAAATTCGCTTTTTATCAATATATTCATTAATTTGATCGACAAAAGTGGGTGCAATTCAAAGACTTTTATTCATTTTAAAGACATGAACATAATATAATATTACATAATTAGTCTAGCACACATCGGGAATTAAACTTTTGGTGGCTGTAACAATTTAAATTATCGTTGTAAATATCATAGAATGTTTACAATTTCGCCACTTTAAACAGATAATATACGTTATGATAGATTCGAATGAATAATAAAAACTTTAAAACACGTCTAGGTCTCTCATAATGCTTCTAGCACTCCATCAACGGTGTATTACCATCATCTCGACCTGTACACCATACGGTACCTAAAACGTCTACGATGTTCATTTGTCGTTTACAGCATATATTTTATAACTAGGGTTTACCAACTGGAAAATGTATGATCAATTATAATTATCCGGTTCTACATTTGTTTAATTTAGTAGAATAACTTTGTCGTATAAGCGCGTGGCAAAAAGCAGTGATGTAAGTCAATTGCTCCATTCACAACTCTTAAAGTACCCCTTATAAAAAAAAAAACGACTAGTTTTGAACCAAAAAGAAAAAAAAACTGAAGATAGTTTATATTTCTAATCAAGTCACATAGTGATTTATATGCCTAATAATGATGGAGAAAATATTGCAACAAGTTTATCAATGTTCATGTTGTGTGTCTTAAGAATTTATCGCCCGCAATAAAATTCTATTTTCTTTATCAATGGGATGTGCTTACTACTTGTGAATTCAAAAAATCATGTAAAACAAAATATTAACTGATCTTTAGTTTCCCACTCAAAAATACGAACTTTAAGGGTATCGTATTTGTATATGATATATTCAATATAGTTGTCTGGTCTGACATTGATAATAACGGAATTGATTTTAAAGTGTTCTAGATATCACCAAAAAATGATGTAATAAAGAACGACATTACACAGAATCCATATAGCGTTTTGATTTACTAGAACAATATAAATATTCAAAATTAAGTATATAAATGATACCCATGATATAGATTTTAGTATATAAAGACGTAATAGCTTGGAGTTACTTTGGATGAAAAATATATTCGTATTATCATTAATTTAAATGAAATTTATTATGATCAAATTGTATTTGTCAACTATCGTTTAAGTTTCATTTCCAAATCTTTATTGCGAAGACTTAGGATATTTTAAAACTGTGCATTGTTAGACCATAAAATTCACATAGCTTTATACGATTGTTGTTAAACTGTTTTTTGTATTTTTTTGGTAGACTGATGGAAAACATTATTTGTATTAGATCAGAAATCACTATAAATTTTGATTTATTGTACATTTAGCCACAACGACAAATTTGAATGGTTTGAAATTTGGAACTATTACCTTACTTCCTAATTTAATTCTTTTATGTTTAATCTTAAAGCGTAAAACTAGTTTATATGCCAATATGGCCAAAATGTTTCTAGAATTTTTATTTAACTATAAACAAATAATTTTTTAAAATATATTTTTAAAAAAAAATGTGTGTGTGGTGCCCAGAAAAAATGAATAATTTCTATTTTCAGAAATGAGTGAATTAAAATTTATTCTTATCTGTGAAAGTATTTATTTTTAGAATTTAATAGACTTTATTTAAATGCAATTATTTTCTTTCATTTATTGTTTCATTTATTTCAATCGGATGCTGCTAAAATTTTTCATCTACGAATATAATAATTGTTGCGTAAAATTTAAATTTGACTGAACAAGGTTAACAAACAATCTATTCTATTTATTCATAGTTGGTATCTTTAATAGTATTCTTTTTAAAATTTTAAAGTAGATTGTTTGTGGATACTGACTAATAAAATATACTGATTTGTTTTACATTTGAAAATAATGAAATTTGCAAATTAAACTTTTTTTCATACGCGTTTATTGGATGTCGAAATACGTATATACTCATAGTATTTAAATTTTTTTTATCCACTCTTGATGTATATATAATCGTATGTATTGTATATATTTAGTTTATAATATATTATTTAGATCGGATTCGTTGTCTATATAGTCTGTAGTGTGGTGAGATGCGAAATTGTATAGTTTCGAATCTGGAACAAATTTTCAGTTCATAGTATATATAATATCATTATGATATAAAACTACTATATAGAGACGTAAGTGAATTATTGATTCAAGAAATTTATGTGAAGGAAATGATAATAAGATTAAAAGAAATTTTATATATAAACTGAAGTGTCATAAGATTCAGTTTAATCCTCTTAAGAATAGAATTCACGTTTACCTACATTTTTCCCACATTTATTCAAAAGATTATTCTATTTATTTATATTTTTCATCGTTTAATACAAGAGGCTATTACTATATAGAGATATAAAATTGATTTGTTGTTTCCGTATTACACGGTTATTAAATACATAATAAATATTCTTATACATAAGAAATGATAATATTATTGTTATTCTAATAATTTCTCTTAATTTTTTTTTTCAGACCAATGAAGAAACAGTACCAGCAACTCCCGTTGAAACAGAAGCTGTAGCAACATCCGAAAATCCAGCCGAATCTACACCAATAACTGAAACAAAACCAATTGATGAAAAATCTGTAGACAATGTTGAAACTACACCTGTAGTTGCTGCTGCACAACTTAATGGTACCACAGAAGAGGCTAAAGAAGAAGCAAAATCAGTTGAATCCGCTCCAGCAACAATTGTTGAAGAAAAGGTTGCAGACCCACCTGTACCGGTAGTTGAAACAATAACCGAAAAAATTACTATAACCGCCAATGAAACTGTTGCCGAACAACAACAACCAGAAGAAAAATCACCAGTTGTTGAACAACCACCACAAATGACTGTTGCAGCAGAAGAAGAACCAAAACCAGCTGCAGAAAATCACATTGAGGTAAAAGCAGCAGAAGATAATAAACAAGAAGAACAAAAAATAAATGAACCTGAAACATCACCATCACAACCACCATCGGTGGTAGATACAAATCCTATTGAAATTGTTGATAGCACTCCTCCACCACCACTCCCATCAAATCCTCCACCTTCACAGGTTATGGTTTTTGCCGAATCTACAATGTCCAAAAATGAAGATGCACAACCTTGTCCAATTCCATCTACCCAATCAATATCCGATTCAGTTTTAGTTGATAATAAATTAGATGTAGTTAATACTGATACCATTCCACCACAAGTGGTTGAAACTATTGAAAAAGTTAGTGCACCAGCTGAAAGTGATGCAGCTCCGGCTCCAGTAGCACCGTCTGAAGTTATTCCAGCTGAAGTACCCATAGAAGCAACACCAGCCGCAGAAGCGCCAGCCGCAGAAGCGCCAGCCGCAGAAGCATCAGCCGCAGAAGCACCAGCCGCAGAAGCACCAGCCGCAGAAACACCAGCCGCAGAAGCACCAGCTACAACAGAAACAACAGTCCCATCAGTAGAAACACAAGAACCTGCAGCAGAAACACAAGCGCCAGCAGAAGTTACACCCACACCAGTTGTTGAAGAACAAATTGAAAAAATTGATATAAAATCTGTGGATGCAGCTAAACCAATGGAGAAAGATGATTCGAAACCAGTGGAAGACACAATTACAACACAAGATGAATCCAAATTATCTACAGAAATGTCAAAAACTGAGGATACAGCAACAGAAGCAGAGGTTAAACCAGTTGTAGTTGAGGAAAAAAATGAAAAAATCGATTCAAAACCGGTTGAATCAACCCCTGAGACTGTTAACGATGATCCAAAACCAGAACAAATTGCCGAAACAATTGCTTTAATTGAAAAGGTTACAGAAGCTGCTGAAGAATCAATAAAATCAACTGAAAGTCCAACAACTGAAACAAATACCACTGCATTAACACAAGATAATTTAGTCGAAACACTTCCATCTCCTCAATTATCAACTCCCAGTGATGCACCTAGTGATGTAAATAATACATTATCCCAATTACCAGAGTCCCAGAAACAGACAGATGATACTGTTGTTACACAAGTAGCTGTAGATGTTGGTGATGCCGTCGCCGTCACCACGACTCCAAATGTAGAGAATGTAAATGAATGCGTCAATGTTTCTAGTCCTGTCGAAGCCATATCATCACTACCATTAACAATAGATTCTGAACAAAATATTGAAAATAGTATTCCACCAGCTCCAGAAGTGGTTGAAAATGGCAAAAGTGATGAAGGAAAACAAGTGAATTTAGTTGAAAAGGTGATTTAAGATCAGAAACATACTTACCATACTCATTTATATACATCTGGATTTGTGTGTTATTTATTAATTTTTTTTTGTCTTTTTTGTTGTTTTTTTTTTTTTTTTTCTTTGTGATAATAATTTCATATTTTTACGATGAATTTGGACGATGAATCAAAGGTGGTTTAAGAATTAGTTGAATTTTGTGAAAAAGGTTCTTTATTTAGGTTTTTTTATTGTGAAATATACAATTAAACGGTAAACCTGTTCATATCGATCAAGAAATTCTGAAATAATATTCTATTTGATTTTGTTTTAAAATTATAATTTGGTTTGATCATTACCTTGCTAAAATGCATTTATAAGCGGTGACATAAAAAAACCGTTTTTAAATTGTACTTCTCAATAATTAAAAGGATGTTTACATTTACACCCACATATTGAACTTTAGGAATATATGTTCTCATATAAATACAATTATCGAACAAATATTTTATACAGACACTTTCATTTGGTCATCATAATTTATTTTTAAAGTTGGCAAATTAACATGCCCTTAAAACAATTTCCTTAGAATGTATGCAAGTAATCGTCGAATTAGATAAATTCAAGAAGCTTTACGTTCACCCTAAAATTTATTGATTTCTATAAATTATATTTGCAGACACCTTTCATTTACAACTACTTGAAGCTTCCGTGGCACTATTATACTACCCTTATATACATAATTCTTTGAATGTTGTTGATAATATGAATATTGCCATATGTTTGCATTGTTTTGCATACATCTCAAATTAGACAATTAATTTATTCTTTCTTCATTTATCTTTATGAAGTTATTACAAACAATAAATTTGAGAAAAACGATACATACATACCTAGTAGTGTAGTTCTCTGATTATGAATAGAATCCAGGAAAATTTGCACTTAGTGTCATTGCTGAAAAATTATAATAGTAAAATGATTAATATTATTATAAGTTTAAAAGTAGTTAATAACATTTTGATCGCACATTTCGTCGCATTCAAATTAAGATTTATATCCTTCCTTTATTACAATACATAGTTTAGTGTGACAGAAAAGCAGTTTTTTTTTTATTTTTATTATTCACACTAAATCGTACCCCTAAACATCATCATAAAAATTTTAAATTGTTTCATTCATAGAATTTTTAAAAATAATTTAAACGATTATATTTTAATCTTAATTTTTCATTTTTACTAATAAATCAAAAAACAAAAAAAAAATTCAAATAAATAATTACGTGATTATGCTGCTATATTTTATTAATCAACTAAAACAGTGCTATTATGTATGTTTTTGTGTAGTTTAGGACATTTTATTGAATTATTATGATATAATTAATAATAATAATAATTTTTGTATGTTTTATTTTTTCTGAATCCTTCTCCCAATTATTTTCATTGATCCTTTGCACTTTTTCATCAAAAATAATTAATCCAAATTATGCTATAATATTTTAACTTTAGTCACTAAAAAAAAAAATAATTCAAAAAACAACAAATTATTAAATAATTCAATAATAAAATTTATATTCATTTTAACTTTATAAAAAAATTTACATTGCTTATTAATTTTTTTTAAAAAGACAATTTTATAAATATTTTTTTGTGACTAACAAATTTTAAATTATCAGAATTAATTTAATATATATTTTCTTGTATTCAAAAGAAGTATGAGTAGATTATTAGTTGGTATTGTTGTTGTTGTCGTCTTCATCATAATATTTGTTACAGTTTCTGTATATCATCTGATTCTTGTTTAATTTTCATGTAAAAGGTTCAGCTTTTTTTTGAACCTTTAAATACAATGATACACCTTTTAAAGAGGATACTTTAATACATTGTTGACGAACTTTAATCAATAATCGATCATTTTTATTAAATGAAACGTTAGTACCTGTTTAAACATTTGTTATATCTATGGAATATTAGTGTTTTTTAAAATGTGGTCATTTCTTGAACATTATCAACCTTTTTCACAATTTTGCCAGTGATTTTTTTGTAATTGTAATTATTACACAATGTATTCAAAAACATATTAAGCATTTGAATGTGAAATAAATATTTTCATTGATTTATGAAATTTAATTTCATATGAAACTCCAGAGAAAAATTAATTACCACTAATTTAATCACAAATCAGGTATAAATACAGAAATGTTATTGCATTGGAAAATTATATATATATATATATATTATATTTTAAAACAGATAATTGAACATAAATTCATTATAAATTAAAAAATTTTGTATTTTAAAATGAAAATTTGTTTTGCATGAATATTTTACTTATATCAATATAGAATGCACGAATAGTATGGGTCATCATCACTTATTGATTTTATATAGATAAGCTTCGAATTATCATACATTGTCATCACTGATATTACATAAAAATTATTCACACATTTTTAATTATTTTTTTCAATAAAATATTTGAAAGCATTTGTAAACTTCAGTATTCCTGATTTGGTATAATTTTTTAAAATAAGCAGTTAAAAATGCTACCAAATTTTCCAGTTTCAAAAATAAAATAAAAGTAGTTTTTACAATTTTTTGGAATATCAAAATATTTTTCAACAATTAATAAACAACATCAAGTTCTGAATGGACGAACTTCTTAATGGTTTAAATATGCATTTTTGCGATGACAAAAAGAAAGAAAAAATTTTGATCACTTGGAGTTTTCAATCCTTAAATCCTATTTGACTTTGTGATGAAATTAATATCCACAAAATGAACCACTGGGTCATAAATGCTGTATGATCATAAGAAAACAAACATTTTATAAATAACGTATCAATAGATACTTCTTCAAAATAGTTTAGAAGCACAAATTGAATCTTATTTTATTAGAAAAATATTAAAAAATGTTTATGCTTTTCAAATTTTCATGATATCAATTGAGATATATACTTAAAATTTCTAAAAATTTATTTAATTAAAAAAATATACTAATATTATAATAAGACACACATCAACATTACGAGTATGGTATTTAAAATCATTGTTTTAGAATCTTAAATTTTAGTTACCATATTTTTTTTTTTTTTCTATAGAATTTATTTTATGTTTATGTTTTTCAATGATTAATATTATTATATTCTTTACTCTATTTTTTTCAATATTTAGGAAAATGGATTTGATAAGAGTCCTGTAACTGAAGTTGCTGCTACTAATGGTGATGTAGAACATAAAACAGTTGATGTAAGTAAAATTTTAATTAATATAATACTTTATTATATAACTATTGTTATATATTTCAAAATGTTACGTTCTGTGAACGAAATTTCACATCGAGCCCTAGATGTTTATAATCTTCATGTTAACTTAAAGAAGTAAATAAAAGTAATGAAAAGTAAAAACATTAAAATTAACGGCAACACTTACAATACAATCTATTAACGATTATAATATTATATCGCATTATTTCTCTAATTTACTCGAGCATTAACGGTCTATGATAGTTTTAAGTTGTTTACATATCATTTCACGTGGTATCTGAAACAATACATTATATTGACAGCCTTGCATCTAAAATCAATTTAATTGTAAATTATCAAATCTATATCTATTTCTTGACATTGCAATCAACAAATCGCCGAACTAATAGTTCCGACTCCAAGGCCTAAGAATAATTGTATCATGGTCATGGTCGTCTAATCTATATTGCTATTTTTTGCTGTGTTTTTTTTTTTTTTTTTTTTTTGTTTTTAATTCTTTTAATGTGTTTAAACAATCGGAGTATTTTTTTGTTTTTTTTTTTTTGTATATTTTTTGATGGTCAAAATCTATAAGATGATAAATATTTTATAAAAATAGATTGACGAATTTAATAAAAAAGAATATACAGAAATAAGGAAATTTAATATTATATATATAACAACGAATAACAATGGAATCAAATATGATTCCGTACATTGTTGTCGCATATCAAACTTAGTACTTGCAACTCAACAATAAAACTTCCTTGTAATATATGCAATATTCTTTCTTCACAAGTACCTATCGTCATTCTCTTTTCAAATCATTTAAAACAACTAATAACCAAGTTACTTGTGCTCGCTCGACAATTTTTAATTGTTTTATCCTTTAATGTTGCTCCGAATATTGTCCCATTAACAGTCACAGCATTCAAAACCACAAATCAATGTTGGTCGAACTACATTGTTTATGTTTTATACACCTTAATCTTTACTTTCGAATACATAAAACCACTTGATCCAACCACACGATATACTATATTGTATATCATGTTTTATCGCTTATTGTATTAACTATTTCTAAATATTTGTCGGTAATGAACAGTGTGGATGACTGTTAATATCTGAATGTGTTTTGAAGAAGAATCTTTAGATTATCATAAAATATAATAATTATTATGTTTCTGTGTGCCGTAGTTCGTTATATTTTACTTTAATTTCTCTTATATTGTATACCCCAACATAAATTTTTAATATGCCACATCTGATACTGAAAACTTTGGTATGTTCACTGCTGAAATTTCTTTTGGCCAGCATCAACTAAAAAATTGAAATAGAGTATTTTTTTTTTGCGGGATAACATGTAATTGACCGATGGCACTTGCATACTACTATAGAGTCGTATGTAAAACCTCAACTATCCCATTTGTAACCTTCTGTATATCTATTTTATAATAAAATATTCTAAACTCTAGATTTTTTAAATATTACTATTATTGTTAATTATAATAAACTATTAAAAAATAATAATATTTTACTTCGTATGGGAGCATAAATTCAGTCATTTCTTCTTGGTGACGTATTTGCTGAGGAAGAACTAATAATATCGCTGCTACAAATGCTACTTTGCAAATTTTCTATAATATACTGTTTTATTTGAAAATCGAGCTCTAGTATATAACAATAGGTTGGTTTTATAACAATTTCTAGTATTTGAGTGCCTGCAAGATGTTCCTGGTCATTTACGACGAAGTCTTGTCTTTGATGTTTCCACACTGTCATATTTTTCTACTTATTGACACCTTAACTACCAAAATGAATACTATGGATAGGTCTATCGGATTCAAGTCTAGCGGATATGAAGGTCACTCTTGCGAGAAAAAATAAAATAAACTGTAGAACAAGATTTTTTAGAAATTATTGTGTCGAACGTGGTGCTTCTTCCAGTTGAAATGTCCTGCAGTTTGTAAATTTGAACGTTTTTCTATGACAGCGTTTATGGTGTTTCACGATCCAATCAAAATATCACTAAAAATGTATCAGACTTTTGACAGTTATGACCGATTGTTATTTTTCGACCAAATTTAAGGCAATCATAAAAATACATTTTAATTATTATATATTTGGAATCTTTTCTACTTTAAGAGCATTTTATTTCACTTTATTTTATATTTATTGATTTATTTTTATTTCCCACAACTAGGAAATTGTACCAACTCCAGAAAAATTAGAAAAAGCAAATGCAGTTGTAGCACCACCATCTCCAGAAGCTGTTAAAACAGAATAAACCTCTTTTTTTTTTCTTTTATATCAAATAATA
>JANSTX010008867.1:0-13373 GCA_027564355.1 Penthetria funebris | reverse complement strand
GCATTACTGCGTATTTTACCGTTTACATCATGTCTCTTTCTCCAACCGTAGATATATAGAGTTGTATCTAAGGATGAAATATGTAGAAAGTTGTTTTTTTTTTTACAGGAATTAGCTTAATATTCTTAAATTTTTAAAAATTATTTAAGATTTTAACTTAAAAAAAACTTTTAGCCTTCAAAGCTAAAAATATAAACTAATTCTTAACACCAATTATTCTAGCACCTAAAATAAAATAAAGGTTACCGATATTTTTACGCATAGTACGGTATCATAATATTGATTTGCCGGTTCAAATATGCCTGTAACATTTAATATCAACTGTGAAAGATACATAATTGGATAGAGTGATGTATGTAAAGTTAATGCATGATACTTAGTAGTTTGTTAGTCAGGTGTACAACAAATAAGACATTTTTTTAAAAAATTTTACCCACATACATAAAGATAGAGGTAATTATAAATTTATCTACCCTTTAATATTAGTCAGTCACTATATCCTTTTACCAAATGACTAAATTACAAATATATTGAGTAAGTTATTAGTTTCCGTTATTTATGAACCATAACAAATACAAGTTATAAGAACGACAGAAATGACGTACAACCATTTCTCAAGGATAAGAAAATTTCTAGATGAACGCAAGTCAAAAGTAAGTGTATTTATTGTATTCAGAATAATGAAAAAAATAAATGGATCAATTTAATTATAATAGTTTTCATCAGTATAGTAATTATCCAGCATAAATATATGTTGCTGGGTTTACTCGGCAGAAACGCATCTTTTTTCCGATTTACATTAAACCTCAATCTTGAGGCGTTTAAGAAATATTTCCATTTTTATTCCAAAATTATATATATATGATCTCCTGATAAAAAAATCTTACCGCTTATGTGTTCACCTATTCATTGGCATACATCAAAATTGTGTACACTTGCATTATATTACATATTTTAGGTGAATTATAAAAGATATTTTGATATTGTATTGCACTTCTGAGTGAATCGTCTTAAACATTAAGAATATATTACGTTATTTAAATAACAACATTTCCTATAGTAGTTTCGATACTCGTGCTCGTATATGGTAGATGAGTAATAAAGAAGTGGGTTATGAAAATGACTAATATTTTATGACATAATACTTAATGTGTATTTGATAAGAAAATAAACTATAGGATTTGAGAATATTTTGCCTTATTTTTCGATTATTGAATGCATTTGCTAATGTAAAATATATACGCAAGTATATACGGCTAAATAACCTGAATAAACTTTAACTATTTACGATAAAGTTTGTATTGTAGAGAAAAGATATGTAAATTAAAATATTTTTTTTATATATCAGAAATATCAGTGACATCATACTATACTTGTACTATTGAAATAAATCTACTTAAGTCGTAAGCATATACTTTACTATTAATATTATACTATACGTTGATTCTCATGAGAAATAGAAATTGTAGTTTCATCTTCTACTATTAAAGACCCTGATTATTTGTTCGAATTATTGTATTATTGTAGCACATATTGAAACAATTACTGAAATATTTTATATATAACTGTAAATCAAATAATAGTTTTGAAGATCTACATTCATCATCAATAGTCAACTTTAAAGTAAGTCCCTAAAAGTATTAACTAAATTTTATAATATAAAATTATAACAGTTTTGAAGATATTTTTTTATATAAAAAATATAATATAGTTTAATAAATTTATTAATAAATAAATATGTGAAAATATGATATACTAATATTCATTTAAATAAATTAATTTATCATTTAATTAAATTTATTTCACTAAATTATACCAGTAAGACTGTGTCTTTACTAGAGTGTCCCTTTAGTAAAGACACATTTTTCTATTATTTCTATTTCCGATTTTTTTAAATATTTATTGTTTATAACGTTCAAAGCATACCATAAAAGCAATGAAATGACCAAAAAAAAACAAAAAAAAAAATAACTAACTAGAATAATTGAGACTTTAATAAGTAAACTATAATTAGTTGTCAATACGTTTGAATACTTCAGTTGACTGATATAATTAGTGTGATACAAAGAGATCATGTTTACAAATAAAAATCATTTATGTCACAATCACACGGCATAATAGATATTTATCGTGATCGTGTTCCTGATGATGCAACGAAGAAGTAAACATAAGTTTAGTAATCTATGTTATACGAATGTATTGGGTGTTTTGGTGTAACCACAATATGCATACAAATGCGTTATAATGTAGGCAACTGACCTTTGTCATGACCGCATCTAGCAATGGAAAAATGTCAATTGAATAAAAATTACATAAAATGGAAGATGGTGTCTTCGACGTTCGAAAACTATCATAAATCATAAACCACTAATACGGTAACTAGTTAAATGCCATAAACCATAAACTATCTAATTCAGCAACAGGTGCATTTAAACTCATGCCATTTGTACAATGGACCCGGTTTTGTTTTCAACCGAATAATAACATTAAATTGCACGCAAGCGTTTGGATATTGTACATCCTTGTGGTTGGTATCTACAAAAATTGACCAATTAGTGTTCAAAAAAACGAAAATAATAACCAATACAATTTTCAATAATCGAATGGATTTAGCTCTTGGCTTTAGACGTATAAATGTATGTGAAGTGCGCGTATGTTTGTTGATTCAACAAATGTCAATTGAGAAATAAATATAAACGAAAAGAAAATATTATTGACAAATAGTGTTAAAATTCATTGCGTATCATAAAAATTTCGAACATTGTATAAAAGTGTAGTAAAAGAATATTATGAATCAAAATCAAGATAAGACAATGAAGAATAATGGCACAACAACTGATGGAACGGGTAATCGTGCAATTAACAATATTGACAATATGGTCGGTGATAATATTGCCATTGATGATAACTATGAGTTTAATGGAGCCACATTAAAATTAAGTACTGCAGATGACTCACTCAGAACGAATCAAAAAAATAGTTCAATTATGACGGGTTCTGATGATCCAAACAAAAAAATTAGCAATAATGAGATTACTGGTGGACAAGGTACCTACTTTAACATATTTTAATATATTGGTTCCATATGGAATAAGTACATTATGTGTATGTAATGATATAATTTTATATATTATATTTTTGATAAAAACTAATTACATATTCACAAATGTTTATTTGTCAAAAATTTAGTTTTGTTTTAACAAAAGTGATTAAAATGCAAATAATAATAATATTTACGTTTTACCTTTCTTTGTAACATCAATGCCAACTAAAGTGTTGTCTGTAAAGTGACTCGGTAAACTAATCTACTTATAATACTTCTTAGCTAACACCTGTTCTTCAATTTGGACGAAATTATGACAGTGATAATTTAATTAAAAACTGAATGACAAAACGCTAATTTCTGGTTCAGATGCTGTTCAAAACACTGTTTATGCATTTAACTAACTTACGAACATTCCTAACAGCATAATTATGAAACCGGCGTGCAACCTGTGACAATCATTTTTTTTTTTTTGATAAATGAACGACATCCTGATGATTTTAGAAATTATAAACCTTATAATCTTAGAGTTGTTATTCTGTCGCGTAGCATCTATTCTTCAACATGTATAATGTCATTTCATTATGCATTCCAGAAAATTTTTAACATTCACCTGTTTCGCAGTTGTGAACATTACCACCGATAAACACTTAGTTTTAAAAATATGCAACTTTAGATTTATTTGAAATTTGCAACAAATGCCAGTTTCTAACAATATGCGAATCTTGTATTTCACATGTCAGCAATTTCATAAACTCAATCTAACTTTACGGTTGCAGAAAAATGCCATCAAGATGACCGGAAATATTTCATATGGTACTATATTCGTTATCGTTCAAGGTTCACTTCCAATTATGTTTCATGACAAACCAGTTTTTACAACTTTAGATTTATTTGAAATTTGCAACAAATGCCAGTTTCTAACAATATGCGAATCTTGTATTTCACATGTCAGCAATTTCATAAACTCAATCTAACTTTACGGTTGCAGAAAAATGCCATCAAGATGACCGGAAATTTTTCATATGGTACTATATTCGTCATCGTTCAAGGTTCACTTCCAATTATGTTTCATGACAAACCAGTTTTTTTTTGTCCTAATTATCACAAATTGTGAAACTGTTACATTGGTACTAATTGTGATAAAAATTCAACATGAACCCATTCAATGAACTATCAACTGTAATATATCGAATATTAAGTTGTATTTTATCTAATACTGAATTATTTTTCCACTGATTTCCCTGATCTATTATAATTGAATGAAATTCCTATATGTTTTTGGATCTTCATATGCGGTATTTGTGTATTGTTTTTCTTTGTTATGGAATCAATAAAATAAGTGCCAGTAATTTTTGATAAATTAATTTTAATTTTAAATTTAGGAACAACGAATTCAGAAACACTGACCGCTGTCGCTGAGAAACCAAAAATTGGATCACCACGACATTTTTTTTCATTTCGATCAGGACAATTCGAACAAGCAATTAATGACTGTATTAATATTATATTGCGACCAATAAATGATATTGAAATTCATGGAAAATGGTTGCTAACTGAGTAAGTTTTTCTATAAATGAAAATTTGAATTTAATATACGTTTATGTGCGATTGGTGGTAAATTGTTCCGAGTGAAACCTGTGAAACTTCTCTTAATTGTTAAAATTACGCAAATATTCCATAACACCTAGAATAGTAGGAGTAAGGAATTGCGCTGGACTATATCAGTTTTGGAAACTGAGTTGAAATCCATTAATATAATATATAATATTAACTTTAGATTTCTGCTGAAAAAAGTGAATGGTTTTAATCCGTTTACAGGAACTATAGATAACAAAAAATTTATTTCCAAAAACTAATTTAGAGTGTTCAAATGAGGTATACTCTGGTAACTCAATATTTTACCATGAACTGCACTTGACGAGGAACATAATGGTATTTTATAAATTGGACATCTCTGATAATTGTCTGTGATTATAGGAGAATAGAAATTGTCGTGGATAGTCAATTATTTTCTTTTTTTAATGGACAAAATTTGGCAACTTGACATTCTAAATGGTGTATGTAATTTTATTCAGTTGCTTCATTTTGCGTACGCAATTTAAACGTATAACAGTTCAACTGTGCTATTTTCTAAATTAGTTTTTAACATTGGTAAATAAGTTACCAGGCATTTCATGTGTACATTTAACGCTTATTATTATCTCAATCTTGTCAATGGAAATCTTTCTTTTTGAATTAAGGGTTAAATTTATTAATATTAACTTAAATTTTTTTATATCATCTATTTTATAGAATTAGTCACTGGGATCATGAACGTGAACGTCTAGTATTATTAACGTCAAAAACATTATACATTATAAAATATGATTTTATTGCAATGAGAGTACTGGAAAACTTCAAATATCGATTGAATCTAATCGATACAGTGGTTAAAGGAAATCTAACATATCCAAGTTCATCGATAGTACCGTAAGTACATAAGAATATTAACAAATCATGTAAATAGTGAAATGAAGTTAACAGCAAGATAACCATCATTAGCGAAGATTCACGGTTTTAATAACTGCAATAAAAATTCTTAAAGTTGCACAAATGTATCATAATAAGTGAAAGTTGCACAAAGGTTTCATATATAATAATATTTAATCTTATAAAACTGTTTCATAAAGTAAACAAATGACATCCGAAACGTTAATATTTTAAAAGCGACCCAGTTCAAATTTAGCAGAAACAATGATCGTTAAAAAATACGAATCTGTTTTAAACTAAAAATTAAATAAAAAATATCACCATATGGGATCAAGAATAATATCACCATCTGTAGGATATCAGAAATAATATAATTTGGTACCTATAAGAACTCGTCAGATGGTACTGCTTCTTTTATTACGATGAGCAAATTATCAACTGAAGCCTCTTGTTTTTCTTTGATAATTTTTCACTTTCCCCTTTATCAATTTCCTGAACGAAATACGAACTGACTATTCTATAATGGAGCAGAATAAATTCGACATTGATTAGTTTTCGCATTTTATTTCCAAAGGACCCCATAAAAAAATTTGTTATTGATGTTATTCGCACAGAATGTAATAAAACTACTGATATAGACGCATTACAGAAGACGTTATTGAAGTAATTACATAACATATAATATCATCACTTACAGTTCCAGTACCGTGAAATGTATTAATTTCTAAAATTGGCAATAGTTTATGCAATGTGAAGAAATTATTAAGTTATACCAAATGTTTTGTGTCGTATTTTCCAAGTTTAACTTATATGCACTAATTAAATCGAATTAAATTAAAATTATAAATATTTAAAATGCAAAAAATTTAAATTATGTTTATTATTTTAAATTTTGATTTCAAAAACATCATAAACTTACAGAACTAATGAACAAATTTAACTTAAGGTGACCCTGCCAGTTTTAAGCAAATATAAACACCATATTTTATTGTTTTCAGTTTATTCTCTCACGAAAGATATTCATTCACACAATAGAGCGCAGTTACACTTTCTGCGGTGTCATGCATTGTTTTGTGCTTGTCAGATTTTTGTTAAAGTGAATTTGTGTATGTAATAATTTTTTTTCTTTCTTTAAAAATAGTGAAAAAATGGATTTTAAAATAATCTGTTAAGAACATAATAGAAGATATATTCCTATTTACTTCAACTTAAATATCTTTTTACTGACAAAGTTAATCAATATTAATAGTAGAGGAATTAGTAAACATGCATAAAGAATTTTGAAAGAAGAATATGCTTCTTTTTGGCATTTAAATTTTAAAAGACAGTAGCTTAAATCGTCACATTCTTTATGAATACTTTCTTTGTAAAACATTGCACAATATTCTTCAGGATTTTTTGTATTATTAGTAATTGGTGATATGTCTGAGGATAACACTTCCCTCTTGAATTGTAGATAGACAACACTTTTATACGAAAAATTATTATTTTCCAATACTGTTTTCGGTTGTATGAATAAATATAAGTAATAAATAAGTTTCGTATTAAATGATTGACAACTTTTAATGTTAATACTAACTATTTCATAATTTTTCTCAATGTCAATTTGACAATAATTAGCGTCCACTGAATTCTTACAATATGATTTAATATTAAAGTTAAGGAAATTGTCAATATTGAAACTGTACCTCAAGCATGTCATAAATTCTGTCATATTTTTCAGTAAATCATCTTTCCCGATATTACCAATTAACTTCATTAGATCCATTGAATATGTTCCTGTTAAATATTTTATATTATCTGGTGAAAATACCTCCACTTCTGATATTAAATTAACTTCATCAAAATTAATTTTGTAACACAGAACTATGTGATTGAGTATAATTACTATTAAATATATTTTCATTGTCGGATTTAACCTACCAATAAATGGCTGTCTTTTATCATTCAAAATTTTCTGGGAACTGAACAATAAATTATTGAATCATTTCTCTACTACTTTATATTTAATTGCACTTATAGTATATATAAGTGTATTTCCTAATTACATAAATATTCCCTTAGCTGCAATGAGTATTAATAAATCATTAGAACTTATGTTTATGGTGAGAAATTAGTCTCATAACGATAATTAATAATGATTTAAATTGCTTCCCAATATCAGCTAAATTGGTTATAGGTTCCTAAATACCGTCAGGTTGATATCAAGTCTAGTATTAAGACTGTAATATTGATTTGCTCTATGGAGATAGTCACGTCTTTAATTGGTGCAAAAGTATTAAAGTCAATCAAGCAAAAGGAATTAATACAAACATATGAGTGAAAATGGAGAAGTAATGTCATCAAAAATAAATAATCCTTTATTTCTCAGCTCCTGTAGATAATGTTCTCTTCAGAAAACTTGTAACTCCAAATATCGTTGTCTGTAGTTGAAAATGACTTGAACAGATTAAGTCAATAAAGTTACGGTTCACAAGACAAAAAATTTGTGAAGAAATAGTTTGAGATGTACGTAGACCTACTCTGAATTAGAGAATAGTGCAGTGCAGAAGAAGAAGAAGGAAAAGGTAAAGATAATAAGGAAAAATGAGAACTAATATTAAATAAATATAGTGATATATTACAGATGCAGTGATACATCAATTAAATTAAAATTATAAATATTTAAAATATTAAAAATTTAAATAATGTTTACTATTTTAAATTTTGGTTTCAAAAACATCATAAACTTACAGAACTAATGAGCAAATTTAACTTAAGGTGACCCTGACAGTTTTAAGCAAATATAAACACCATATTTTATTGTTTTCAGTTTATTCTCTCACGTAAGATATTTCGTTTTGAGGAAAAGGATTTTAAATGTATCTGTTAAGAACATAATCGAAGATATATTCCTATTTACTTCAACTTAAATATCTTTTTACTGATAAAGTTAATCAATATTAATAGTAGAGGAATTAGTAAACATGCAAAAAGAATTGTGAAAGCTTCTCTCTGGCATTTAAATTTTAAAAGACAGTAGCTTAAATCGTCACCATCTTCATGAATATCTTCTTTGTAAAACATTGAACTATATTCTTCTGGATTTTTTGTAATATTAGTAATTGGTGATATATCTGAGGGTAACACTTCCCGGTTGAATTGTAGACAAAACTTTCAAACGAAAAAATATTATTTTTCAATACTGATTTCGGTTTTATGAATAAATATAAGTAATAAATAAGTCTGCTATTAAATGATTGACAACTTTTAATGTTAATATAAAGTAATTCATAATGTTTCTCTATGTCAATTTGATGATCACAATAATTAGAGCCCACTGAATCCTCACAATCTGAGCTAATATTAAAGTTAAGGAAATCGTCAATCTTGAAACTGTACCTCAAGCATGTCATAAATTCTGTCATATTATATCTTTCAGCAAATCATCTTTCTCGATATTACCAATTAACATCATATCATTAATTGAATATGTTCCTGTTAAATATTTTATATTATCTGCTGAGAATACCTCCAGTTCTGACATTAGATTAATTCTATCAAAATTAATTTTGTAACACAGAACTATGTGATGGAGTATAATTACTATTAAGTATATTTTCATTGTCGAATTTAGAATATCCATATATGGCTTTCTTAAGTTATTTTTCAAAATTTCTTGGGAACTGAACAATAAATTATTGAATCATTTCTATAGTAATTTATATATAATTACACTTTTAGTATATAACATATAAGTGTATTTCCTAATTGCATAAATTCACTAAAAATGTAGTATTCCATTAACTGTATTGAGCATTAATAAATCATTAGAATTTTATTTCCGGTGAGAAATTATAGTCTCATAAAGATAATTAATAATCATTTAAACTGGTTTCCAATATCAGCTAAATTGGTTATAGTTTCCGAAATACCGTCAGGTTGATATCTAATCTAATATTGAGACTGCAATATTAATTTGCTCTATACAGAGATGGTCACGTCTTTAGTTGGTGTAAAAATATTAAAGTCAATCAAGCAATAAGAATTAATATATACATAAGTGCAAACGAAGAAGTAATGCCATCAAAAATAAATAATTCTTTATTTCTCAGCTTCTGTAGAATATGTTCTCTTCAGAGTGCGCGCGCGAAAAATTTGCAATTCAAAATATCGTTGTCTATGGTTCAAAATGCCTTGAATAGGTTAAGTCGATAAAGTGACGGTTCACAAGACAAAAATTTGTGTAGAAATAGTTTGAGAAGTACGAAGACCTACTCTGAATTAGGGAATAGGGCAATACAGAAGGAGAAGGAAAAGGTAAATCGCAAGTGATGTTGCATTCATATTGGAAACAGTAGAAAAGTTTTATGTTAACTTTGTTTAGGGTGACATCGACACATTTATGACAAACTCTGTAGATGTCCTTTGTGTTGTATTTATTTTCGTATTTATTCGTGTAACCATTTATGTTTTTTCGTATAGGCGAATATGTCGACCTGAAGCTTGAGTCTTCGATTTACGTATATGTCGACTTGAATGCGGTTGTGAAATCAGCAGACGACCACAGTTAATCATTTTTTAAAACTTTCATATCAATTTGTTACAAGGTATGAAAACTAATTTCTTTAATTTGTAGCAGAATAAGTGCCTTATTTGAATAGGAATTCACATTTTTTAATCATATTTCACATGTGGTAACAAATTGAAAATGCCGACTATCATTGAAAATACTCAAGCCACCTTTTTTCCCACGCGGTGTTGCTGGTAACACGATTAAATTCAAAAATCCTTTATTACTTGAAATTTGTACATCATATTTGTAAAAAATAACAATTTAACATGTATAATCGCATCGAACTCAGATGCTCTTATTGTACAAATACTGACCTGATAGCTCTTTTAATGACATATGCATACTGTGGGAAAGTTTGTGAATTATTGAGGCTAAAACTGGGAAAAAAAGGATTAGTAAAATTAGTGTAAAGTGACGATCGAAGGAAAACGACGGGGGGGGGGGTTAAAGATAATAGTGAAAAAGATAGAACTAGTCGAAGCGCGTCACTCCAAAATCGGAGACCCCACTGACAAATTGATAAATTAGTAGTGACATTGAGAGAGTTGGGCCAGTACAGAGATGAATCTCTGATTCGTTTAAATAAATTAATTTCAAGTAGTAAAAGTTTTTGACCATTGAGTGTAGTATTGGGAAGTTGAAGCAGTAATTAAAATTATGTTGTAAATATTGTGAATTTAGAGTTGAAGATTTATGTACCATACTCTACGGAAATATTTAATGGGTCTCACTTCAACTGAATGAAAATCAACTCAAAGCACAATTGCCGAGCACAAAAAACATAGTTTTTTGAGTCGAATTGTCACTGGCGATGAAAAGTGGGTGTATTATGACAACCCTAAAATGGGTCGATGAATGGATTGGGACAAAAGATGAGGAGTTCTTCTAACGAGGAACCAACAAACTTCCCAAAAGAGGAGGAAGTCATAGCGATGGGCAATATATTGGTTAATGTACTCAATCATTTTGTTATACAAATAAATACCATTTTCAAGCCAAAAAATTGACATTATTAATGCAAGGTCCATAGAAAAGCACACATTTTTATTAATTTAAAATTAAAAAAAAAAACTGCAGTATAACGAATAATGCAAATTAACTTAAGGTTACCCTACAAGTTTTAAGCAAAGACAAAAACAATTTTCTTTATTTCCCAATTAACACTTTATACATAATATTCACAACAGCTTAAGTATTCTTTTACTTATGTAGTAAATCACCATTAACAGTAAAGGTATTACTAAACTTGCAATTATGTGAATGTCGAATAGCCTTTGCTTTGACATTGGAATGTTAAGAGGCAGTCACTTAAGTTGTCACCGTCTTCACGACTATTTTTTTTATAGAATCTTGCACAATATTCTTCAGGATTATGTGATTTATTTGTAATTGGTGATATTTCTGAGCCTATAAATTAAATTAATATTTTCTATATCAATTTTCGGTTGTATTATTAAAACCAAGTAATAAATAAGTGTTCTGTAAATTGTCTGGCAGGCATTAAAGCCAATACTAAGTATTTCATAATTTTGTTCTATATTAATTTGATGATCACAATTATATTTGTGATTTGAATCCATACAATTTGTGTATATATTGAAGTTAAGAGTATCATCAATAACGAAACTGTACCTCAAAAATGCTCGAAATTTTGTGATATCATTCAGCAAGCTATCTTTCTTGTCTTCATGAATTAGATCGATGAACTCTTTTGAATATGTTCCTGTTAAATCTTTTATACTATTTGGTGAAAATTCTTCGATTCCAACTCGATGAACCAAACAACTTGCATTAAAATTAATTTTGTAACATTGAACTATGTGTATGTATATAATTACTATTAAATATATTTTCATTGTCAGGCTTTCAATAGCTTATTTATTGTTATAGTTTCTTGTCAACTGAACGATAAATTTTACTATACCAAATTTATATCATATATAAATCACACTTATAGTACGAGTTTATTCCCTGATGAGAATATTATAACTATAAACGGTAAGAATCATTAATATAGTTAGAAATTTAGTTAATGTGAAATTAGATCTCTTTAACAGTATTTTAATTATTTGAAGTGCTACCGAATAACTGCTAATTGATTATAGTTTTCAAAATACTGTTAAGTTGATATATACTATAATATTAGTATTGTAATTTTATTTGCTCGTTCCTGATCATGACGACCTCTTATTGTCAATTAACGAAAAGTCAATAAAATCAAAATTGAAAGTTGCAGACACATATGGTAGAAAGTCCTTCACTTTTTTTTCCGCCCTCTACGCAACTGTCTGGGTCTGGTTTGGTTATAATTACGTTAGCGATTCCATTTAAGTGTGGCAATTACAAGTACTAATTATGGAAATAATCACAAATATTAAATTACAATTAAACTATTTATTCTGGGTGGTGTTCATTTTATTTTCTAATTTTATCGCATGCATACAGACGAATTAAGGGATTTGTGAATGGAATTGGATCGATATTCCATGGAGATGTATTTATACAGCAAGAGCAACAATTGAATAAAATTCCTGATCAATTGACATCAACATCAGCAACTATTAAAAATTATAAATTCAACAGGAATTATTTTAATTTGTTACAATTTTACTCAATGTTATTAAATATTATATACAATTTGTGGAATTTAAGGATTTCCTAAAGCCAATTTTAGCTATTTCTTTTTTTTTTACATGAAATACTTTCTTTTTATGTAGAAATCGACATGACGTTGGAGTGAAAATAATGTGGAACAAAGGTCAACCAATTTCAACATGGACCTCATGGAATCCTTTTGCCTCCAATATACCGTGGAAAATTTTCACTAATCATCCCTTATTTGATTATAAAGGTATTTCAATTTATTTAGTTAAGTTACAGGTGGATTTGATTTGCAATTTTGTGTATATATTCTCATAGATATTTATAATAGTCCGTATCAAATTCAAGAGGAATTGGATAAGAATCACTTTGCTTATTCGATGGAAAATATGTACGAGGAACTTTCCAAATTATATCAACAACAAAATATTGATGGAAATAATATTAATTATAATTGTGAATTTAAGAATGAAGATATTGTTTTGGAAAATTATTTAGGGGTTGGTGCAGTCATACACAATAAGAATAATTTTGGATTTTTTAAAGTTAGAGGAAAATTTAGCTTCTAAAGTATGTAGGATGGACTTTTTTATTATTTTTACTAAATTATTAATCAAATATTTTGACAAATATATAGAATATATACAATAATATATATATATATATACATATATGTATATATATATATATAATATATATATA
>JANSTX010008856.1:0-19359 GCA_027564355.1 Penthetria funebris | reverse complement strand
TATATATATATGTCCCTTACACATACCAACTGTACCAATTTAAATATAAATCAAATGTAACACGTATAACAGAGCATATCCACATGTTACAGCACATGGCGGCATTACGATATTCTACAATTTGGGTAATATCAAAAATCTACTATTAAAATAATTATAAATCTAAATTTCCATGGCAAAAAGTGATTAAAATGTAACCAATGATACAGTTGTCACGAGTGAATTGTACTGGTGGTCAACATTTTAATTTTAATCTTTATCGATTAAATCACTAACAACTTCTCACATATTCAAGCAAACTCCTAGACCTTGACACTTACTACACACTGCAGTAGTTTATTACATACAACATCAATGTGATTATTTGTACAAAATTTCCTGCATCTCAACAATATCTGAAAGCCATTCTAAACAATCCGTGAGTTAAAATTCATTATTAGGCTCACCAATATCAAAACCACAAAAGTGGAAGAAATGTTTTTCTGACAAATTTTTATGGTTACTCTGTACACTTTTCAATCAGTTCTTTAACAATGCATAGATTCATTAAAAAATAATTAATTTAACTGCCAGACACTCAAATAAGTGTCATAAATGATTACTCTACGACCCAGATTCTAGTGGCTATGCTTGACACGGTTATAACATCTATTCAAGACAGAAAATTGAACATTGTCACCACATTTGACAGCAAAAAGACATTCGACATGATTTGAACTAACGGTTTTATATACAAATTGAAATATATATTGTTTAATTTAATGATTCCTGTAATATTCTACATATTTTTGACCAACAGAGCGTTCAGGGTACAGCGAGGTTCGTCTCAGTGACTATCATTTACACATTATATATAGTCGATTTGTCCATAAATTCACCTAAATTCCCATCACGAAAATGCCGATGAGCCACATATTAACATATCATCTGCAACTAGAATAATAAATCTCCACTTCGTAACTGGAATATGGATTATGGGAATTTGAAATAAAGTAGTAGAAATGTGAGACGATTATTTTTAGGGACACTGGTCTATTCACCCGTTCGCGCATACCAAACAAATGTATATTAATAGACGAATACATACTAAAGAATACAAATTGCTTAAAATACCTTGTTATAAAATTGTCCGATACCTTGATATTCGGGGCCCATTTAGAGTATATAACAAATAGGGTTTTCAGGTGACTGTGGCCTTTTTGATGCCTATGAGGAGAAATATATTATAAAACATAATTCTATAATACCAACAAATTAATAAGTTCTTTAATGGCATACACATTCTAGTCTTCTATTATATATATTATCCCACCAAATGGCAAAAATTAGAATGCTCGAACGAAAAGTTCTTCGCCTAGTAAATAGCACCGGAGGAGCAAGCGTCGAATATAGACACATTATAGAGTAAAAAATAATGAAAAAAATATATGGTTCCCAATCAAGTCAGATCTGCCCACGGTATAAGAAACATATACGATCTAGACTAGATCAATATGTAAACTATAAGCATCGTTTCAACTGAAAATGGACAAAAAAAAAATTTTTTTTTTCTCAAATTTATTTAATACAAGAAAGGAATTTTAAATTTGAATTTAAAATTTAATGCCAACTCAAACAATACCATAGTTATTCATTTTACTAGAAAATGCCTGCTTACATCCATAGTGAAATATATCATTTCCACCAGAGTCAAATTCTTAGGAATTCTGCACTTAAATGGAATACTCATAGTGATGAAGTCAATAAAAATGCAAATAGGATCATGTGTGGCATTTAAAAGTTTTGTGATGAAAAATTGGACAATTAAAAAAACTACAGATCTGCCCACGGTATTCCAATTCCAAATTGGAATTGGTAGAAACCAATAAGCGTAAAGTGTTATACGATGAAAAACAGTTATACGATGAAAAACTAAAGCGAATTGAATTCGTGAACAGAATAGGTTTGATATTAATAACAATGTTCAAATATGGATACAAAATTGTGACATCAATGGAATGCCCAATTGACCCACCAAAACTAGACAACTTGTTATGTGGTGAAACGTGTTTTTTGAGCGAACGAGTAACGTCAACCAATGCTCTCGAATTGAATGGAAACATGATGATTTTGATTATTTCTAATATAAATTTTCAGTTCAGTAAACAGAATGTATGCACTATTTGTTAGCATAAAATAATATCGTCTTCTTTGAAACCGTATGTGTGTTCACTAAACTTCAATAAATTTAAAAATATTATACACAGTTGTCTTATTGTTCCGTTCTTATATACCAGACTCAGTCCATTATTCCCTACAAAAATATACTTTATGACATTTATTCATTTTGACTTTTAAATTAAATGAATAATTCAAAGAAATTGATTTAAAATACAACCGAGTGTTTAACAGTTTCTATTTGTTGATAAATATTATAATAACAAATAATTATATTTGATAACAAATAATATCATAGTTATAATTTACAATAATTTTAGTAATAAAATAATAAATAATAATAATAACGATAATTTATGTTGTACTGAATTTAATTTTAAAGTAATTTATAAAATTGGAATTGTTTTGACTGCCGTGCACGTATATTACATACAGTTAAAGTTCGCAGTAAAACTTATTATTGCATGTAGACGAGCATTATAGTGCAGTATGGAGTTCTGTTGGAATATCCAGCGATTGAAAGCAAATTGTTTAAGTGTTCAAGGAATCAATGTCCTAATTTAATATCTACTGTTAGTTCACCTTAATGCTATTGGCGAAAAAACATGTGGAGAGTGTTCATTTGCAGTTTTATAACAGCCTATAATACTACCAAAACGCATGCGCATGTTTAATCAAGTACAGCAACTTGGTTTTTAAAATTGCCAATAGACTTCAAAATCATTTCACTTGCATTGTTGAACGGTAAAAAAAATGTTTAAAAGAAAGTACCAAAATTTCACGCTCCATTAATCATTGAAGACTTAAGGGCTTGCCATACCAAAGTTCTACGCAAGTGAATGTTCGCGTTGTGTTAACCATAACCCTACTTTACGGCCACACCGACACGCGAACGAATGTAAAATATTTTGTGATTTTAATTTGTTTTGTGATTAGATTTTATTTAGCGGTTAAAATTTATTTATTGTTTGTTATTTATTTTGTGGTTATAATTTAAAATTATATCAAAAAAACAAAAAGTTTTATTATATGCGGCTGTATATTTATGTTTTTGAGTTTATGTTGACGACCAAAATAAAATTCGCGTACCATACAACGCGAATACACACTAGTACAATTTTCAAAATTTTTGACAATAGTATACCATTTTTGAACAAGCAACGCGAATACAGAATTTTTGATGTATTTCTTTTTATTCTTATTATTTCTTTAGTTTTTTTAAAAATTAAAACCGAAGTGCTGCATAGTAGTATTATATTAATTGCAAAATTAATATATTCAGAGTAGTATTAACTTTACAAGAACCGAGTAAAAATTTGAATAGTACGCGAATGCGATTCCTGTGTGGCAAAGCCCTTTAGTGCCGGTGCTAAATCTTATACTTCCATTTAATGCTTGATACGGATACGATCACATTTTTTGTCAATTTTCATTCGCTATCAATTTCTCTGCATTCGAGTCTTCACCTATCACACTATTTCTAGTGATGTTGTTTTTCTATGATTGCCTTCTTGGCCTACTGCGATATACATATTCATAATATTTCTTTTCAATGGCGACATAGAACAACAAGCTTAAGGTTATGTGTATAAAACTAATGTGATTAATATTTACATAAAGTTGTTAGCACTTCGAGTGACAAATCCTGTGTATGTATATCTACCAATGGGGAAGTGATGACATATTCGTAATAAATTTAGTCTGCACGTCTCAATCCCTGCATAAAGCGTTCGAGTCGCAACGCAAGTAATACGAGAAACGAATGAGTTTAAGGCTGCTGAGAGAAAAATACTTGATTTCAGGCGTTAACATTTACAGACTAAAAGATCGGATAATTTTCACCCATTTTTGTTGGTGCAATATTTTTTTTTTTTTACGAAATAATGACCGAATATCATCGATGGTTACTCAACCAATCTTTATAGGTAGCTGGGAATTTTTGTAATACTTTACTGAAATATTCAAATGTATAACTTGATAATTATAATTGATCCAATGAATTTTGCATCGATAAGAAAACACCATTATAAATGAAATTTGTCGACTGCATATACACAAGCTTCAAAAATATTCAGTCACGGGACCTAAAAAATCCTTGAAATTTATGGAACATCGTTGAAATTCTTTAATTTTGACACAAACATACACGACCATGAAGCTTAAACTGAAGCGACTAATGACCTATAGTTCGAATGTCGGTCAAAGGATTAATTAAGATTGATTCGTTGATGACAAGTCATCTTGAAGTCGATAATAAAATAATAGGAGATGTTGAGTTTCCAAATTTCGGAAATTATATGACAATAGACGATGATGTTGAAAAAAATGTATTATAAGAGGGCGTGTGACACTCACACTTATTATGTATTTTCAAATCAAATTGCTTATCGGTACTATTGAATTGATTTGAAAAGTGATGAATGTCATTATTTCACAAATCAAAGTTTTCATTAATAGTTACCTTATACGCATATTTAGAATCTATTGCTTCCAAAATACTATATAAAATAAGAATTTATGGAGATTTTCGAATGTTGAATTTGGATGGAACATAAACTGACGCGTCAATAATATCGAAAAATATGCTCTTGACTGGAATACACTGATTTGGAGTGAGATTAAGTATCATGACGTGCATATGCTTTGCAGAATATAAAATAATTGATGTAAATAATAATTTATCCATTGACTTATTTTAATGCATTGACAGGAATCGCGTTCGCGTACTATTCAAATTTTTACACAGTTCTTGTAAAGCAAATACTACTCTGAATATATTAATTTTGCAATTATTATAATCGTCTATACAACAACTTTGATTTTAATTTTAAAAAAAGTCAAGAAATAATAAGAATAAAAAGAAATACATCAAAAACTGTAAATTCGCGTTGTTAGTTCAAAAATAATATACTATTGTCAAAAATTTTAAAAATTGTACTAGATTGTATTTGCGTTAAATGAGACGCGAATAAAATTTTGGTCCTCAACATTACCTCAAAAACATAAATATAATAAAATATTAACAAAATATATTACATATGTTGGCGTGTCGGAGTGGCCGTAAAGTAGGGTTATTGTGAACGCAACGCGAACATTCACTAGCGCAGAACTTTTGTATGGCAACTGTAATAATAGTCAATACTGACTTAAATAGAACAGAAAATAGTCTTACCACATGTTTAAGTTGCCATTTAAAAATATTGACATGGTACAGGTACATCAGCGATATGACAAAAAGGGATGTATAATCTAGTACTTATTTATAATCAATATTCAATGATTATTTAAAATAAACTCCATCTAGTTATATATTATATGTTAAAAATGTTAAAAAAAAGAAAAAAAAAAAAAAAAACAAGTTAAAATTGAAAGTGCAAGTGATTTAAAATAAAATAAAAAAAAAAAAAATTTTTGCACAAAAAATAAGTTTCGAAATAAAAATCCACAGAAAATACTGGTTCCGAAATTTTAATTAAATAATTAGCATAAATGTTTACATATGTGAATACATACAAGTATGTTTTATAGTATCAGTATCAGTATCAGTATCGGTATCAGTATCAATACCATCAATTCATCACTACTCGTCCTATACATAGAAGAGAAAGAGGTACCTTCGATTCGGTCTACGTCTTCTTGTGATGCAATAAAAGAAACGAGAGTCTCACTAATTTCATTTTTAACGTATCGATTTAAAATCAATTAATTAATAAATTTCAATATTGTTTTTTGTTTTTTTATTCTTGTAATTAAAGACACCATAATTAATTTACTTATTTTATTATATGTGCATGCATTGTATAAGAGAGTACAATAACATAAATTTATTATATGTAACAAGAAAAGAAAAATAAAATTTTGTTTACATTACTGTCCTGCTCACTACTTTTGATTGTGATATGGCAAGAAAATTCTCTGTGCTGATGATGCTCAGAGGCAATGCACAAAAGTGGGTCAGTAGGTCGCGATGAAATACCCGTTCACTCCACCATACCCGCCTTTTTTACTACATTACTAAAATGTTGACTATCTTGAATATGCGCGCGAGTTGGTTTTATGTTGTAATAATATTTCAATATAGAATTACTATATTTATATATATACTAGCTACATTATATACTAATTCATGGTTTGTTATATTTGCCAAACAGTGAAGATTTAGCAGATATTTGATGAACATAACATTGTAGGTTTATGAGGAGTACGTCAATTTATCTGTAGACAAAGTACGCATGTGTCCTGGATTATATGTTTACAATAAACAGATTTTAAATTCATTTTTAAATTTACCGCCAATTTCAAGAATGGTTGACACGACACTATTTTTGACAGCAGAACCAAAAATTGACAGATAGAAAATATATTTGACAGTACATTGTAGTAATGTTACCTTTGGAGCGCACGAGAAGGTAAAATTAGAAACAAATATCTTATGTTGCTTTTAAATGAGAACCAAATGAATACACTAATATAGTTGATAACCTCGATTATATCAACAAAAACACAAAGTACATGACTAACCAAAAGAAATATGTAATCCTATATAATATATAGTGGATATAAAATGATTTAGAGATTCTGACTCCATTCACTCTTGTTGTTATAAAGCGGATTTCATTTTACCATGAGAAGTAGACACTGAGAAACATAAATTCCATGTCCATTCAGGAGATAGATCGTTAAAGTACTGAATCCATGTTTCTGTTTGCTGAACCTCATTTAAGCACACCAAGCCCCAATATATTAAATTGGACGTTCTGTTGACTTTCAGATTAGTTGCTATTCTTAATTATACTTTTAGTAGATCTTAAGACCCTCTTATCAGCTTGTCTCAGTGTAAAAGCGAATGTGTTTTAGTTCAATCAATACCTTCGAATGTATTACAGAAATTTTCTCCAATTTTCACTAATAGTTGTGCGATATTTTTGATGTCTGGTATGCACGTCCGGTGTAAATCCTAGCTTCTTTGTGTATTCTTTTATACAAAAATATAGTACCATATAAAGTGATCCACTTTCATCGATCTTACTTAATATGTATGAAAACTTCAATAAATGTCACCAGTAACTAGATCACAATATACGTCAAAGAAATGGCATGTGATTCAAGGTAAAAAAATTGTGTTAATGACTTGTTTTTCGATTGGTTGAAATAATATCTCAGAAACAACTATAAGTAGTTATATATAATTTAGTAGTCAACACTTTAAAAAGAGGAACACCTAATAACGTACAAAAATAGTAGTAACTCATCACAAATTGATTTTATACTATGTGATTGACTAAATTTAAAAAATTTTAAATACTGCAAGGTGATACCTGGTGAGTCTCTTACTTCACATCATAGATTGTTAGTAGCAAAAAACGTTCTCAAAGAAACATTTAAAAACAAACGGCCTAACGACATTGAAAAAACAAAGTGGTTTAAGTTACATCTGGGAAATGACCGTCTTATAACAATGCTTTATACATACTTAGCGTCACAATTTTCAAGATGATCGCAAGCCGGAGGTACAGAAAAATATCACGAGAAAGAAAACATGATACAAAACTTTGCAAAGAACTCGCTCCAGTGACGATTTGGCAAAATGTATAAAATAGCAAAACGAGAAGTACGAAGGACGGTAGCTATTGTAAAATCTAGAGCCACAAATCATCTATATGAGCGGTTTGAGTGTGGCGATCACAACGAGATATACAAAATAACTGCACAAAGAAGTGCTGCAGGCAAGGACATACATTCTATCAAATCCATAAAGGATGAGAGTGAAAATGTTTTGATTGCTAACAGAGAAGTAAACAATAGGAAGCAATACTTCAATCAGCTTTCGAATGAAGACTATCCTCATCAACAGAATTCGGAATCAAATCCTAATTTGGGCCAGCCAATGCGGTTACTCCATTGGAGATCAAAAATGCTGTAAAGAGGATGAAGCGAAATAAGGCAGTTGGCGCAGATGACATCCCATCAGATCTTTGGAAATATTTGGGTGATCTTCGATACCAATGGTTTGCAAATTTATTAACTAAGATCTTAAGTGGAGGTTCAATGACAAATTCATGGAGACGAAGTTATATTTTACCATTTTACAAAAATAAGGGAGATATACAGAGTTGCTCTAACTACAGAGGAATCAAACTTGATCTAATTAATATTTCAGAACACCAGTTCGGATTCGTGAAAAGCAAATCAACAACTGATGCTGTACAAACACTTCGTATAGTGATTAAAAAATACAGAGATAATAAGAAACACCTACATATGACATTTATAGATATTGAAAAGGCATTTGATAGAGTACCTAGAGGACTTGTTTGGAAGTCATTAAGATCTCAAACAGTTCCTGAACTATATATCTCTACTATCAAAAATATGTATATGAATGCTAGCACTAGAATTCGAACAAATTGTGGAACATCTAACTCATTCAATGTAAACGTTGGTGTGCATCAGAATTGTGCATTAAGCCCATTAATATTTAGAACTATTATTCAATTTCTGTCTGGTACAATACAGGATTCTCTTCCATGGACTATGTTATCTGCAGATGACATAGGGTTAATAAGTGAGAATCAAATTGAACTGAAATCCAAAATAAATCTGTGGGATTCGGTATTGGAGGCCAATGGACTACATATCAGTCACACTAAAACAGAGCACATGTATTTTCCATTTAATGGTAATCATTCAACTACCCAACAAGGCACGATCATATTGAACGGTCATCCACTTCCCATTACTGAAAGGTTCAAATATTTGGGATCACTTATCACAACAAACGGTAAAATCGATGATGATATTCAACACCGAATAAAGTGCGGTTGGATCAAGTTGGGAGTCTGGAGTTTTATGTGATCGATGCCAGCAAAAATTATGTGGAAGATGGTGTACGAAACTGTTGTTCGACCAGCAATGACTTACGGTTCTGAATGTTGGGCTGTAAAAAGAGATCATATGCAGAAACTACACACAACCGAGATAAGAATGTTAAGATGGTCAACCGGTGTAACATTGAAGGACAGAATTCAAAACAAATATATTTGAGGCAGTTTAAAGGTTACTCCTATCGCCAATATAATCACTCAGAGTAGATTAAAATGGTACGGTCACGTAATGCGTAGATCGGAAACTTATTGGGTTAAATTGGCTTTGAATATTGGAAAAGATGTAAGGAAACGCGGTCGCCCACAAGCTACGTGATTATCAGTTGTTCAAGAATTGAAAATCGCACTATTACGAGCGGGAGAACGAGGTACTCAGGAATTTAGTATATTGAATCGGGTAACAACTAGACAAATTAGAAAAAATATACGAGAATACAATGCGGACCCTATTACCGATACAATTCAAAACAACGGTTGTATGAGAGTGCTAAAAACAAAGATGAGTAAAGGTAAAAAACAGATTTTTAAATTGCATAATGAAATCGGTTAGGTAACCATCTAATAAACCCGAACTGCTTAAGGTAACTGAAGGTTTTTACCAAAATACAAATCAAGAAATCCTCCGACACAATTTCAACTATTATTAATCAATTAAATTCCAGAAATAACATGAACTACGAGGTGATTTAAAACAAATGAGAAATGGTAGAGCCAGTGGCGAAAATGGCATTTAAAGGTCGAAGTAATCAAAGAATGTAGAGTTGCACTAATTCAGACACTCGGCTTTCTAACAACTGTTTACAAAATGCAATTATTCCCGACAAATATAATAACGCAGTGATTACACTTCCACATACAAATTTGATTTTTACCAACCAAGGAAACTGCCGGGTTTTTGGTTGGGTTATGACACCGTGGATCATTTACATACGATTCGTAATATTATCGAAAAATGTAATGAATATAACCTGGATGTTATTCTGATTTTCATTGATTATGCGAGAAGCCTTTCGATTCAATTGAAACGTGGGCTATTTTGAATGCTTTGAATAAATTACCGCATAGATTCTAGATATACCCAATTGATTAATTAATATATATTGTAATGCTACAGTCAAGTTACATGAAAACACTGCAAAATTGAAGTTAGAAAGAGGTGTAAGACAAGGTGATACAATATCGCCAAAGCTTGTCACTCTTCTATTAAATGATCTAAACATTGATTCTCAGAAAGTGGGTTTAAAGATGAATCTTACCCAAACTAAAATTATGTCAAACATTGAAGATTTGCATCCCATCAGCATCAATAATTTAATTATTGATAGGGTGGAAAACTATATATACTTGGGACATACTTTAGTTATCGGTAAGAAGAATCAAAAGTATGAGATTCAAAAATGAATTAGTCTGGGTTGGGCAACCTTTGTAAAGCTGGCATATATATTGAAAGAGAAATTTCCTATTTGTTTAAAGCGGAAAATGTTCGATAAATATGTATAATGCCGATGATTACATACGATTTGGAAACAGTTACAATGACTGCTTTTGTCGCTCAAAGACTGCCAGTGACACAAAGAGCAATGGAAAGTTCTATGCTAAGTATTAGTCTGAGCGATAGGAGGACTATCTTATCATTCTGTCCCTCAATATACCTTGCAAGACTTCATTGCAGCCCCCGCACAAACATATTCAAATTTAAAATCTTTATATAAATTGTAGCGTTGCGGAAGGGATCGATTAATTATTAGGCTCATTTCAAACTTCCATTTGGATATGTTGACATTTTCTGTGAATGTTGAACTTCGAGATCAGAAAAGTTAGATTTAATAAAAAATATAGCAAAAATGGATTATAATAGAGTCAAGATTTAGTGTATAAGTCCCTTAGTAAATTGAAATACTGACATAGTTTCGGAAGTGCATAATAACTAATACGTATGCACTACACTTGAAACATAAATCTGTCAGTAAAAAATTATGTGTTACCAAATTGACGAAGCGAACAGCTCTCCTAAAACATGAAATATTTTATTGATTACAAGTGTACAAAGTCATTTTGTTCTACGTTGTAATAGAAATGAAATATTTGTAATGGAATTAAAACTTGTTTAGAATTTTTATAGAAAAATCCCAACAAGCTATTATTTGTAAATTTTAGTTTGCATTTACATGTTAATAAAATGTCAAATTTAATGATTTCTGATGAGAAAATGGTTATTGCTTAGCAACAGATAAACAAACAAAACGATCGTGCGTGTGGTTGAGGAGCAAGTGTACAGCGAAAATTTGGACAACTAAGTTGTTATGCGTAAATAAGTGCCCATTAAGAAATGTTTTGAAATGATGTAACTGGTAAACTATCACTTTTCGTATATTTTCATCGATTGGGTGAATTAAGGTGAACCCAGTTGGACATTTTAACATTCACTCTTAATATATTCGATTTTGGAAGCTAAAATGTTAACAAAAAATATGAAAGTTTGAACACATTGAAATCAGCTTTACGTCAGGAATTGCAATACATTACACTACAATTATTTGTAAGTTCCATTGTCTGATATCCGACAACTTCTTTGAGTCTTATTTTAACAACTTTTTTATTTTTAATAATTTTAAGTATAATTTTATGTAAATCATTTTTTATGATTTGTAATGAAATTTTTGAAACATATGCAATGCAATGATTTTTTTTCCCCAAATTTATTTACATAATTGTATAATGCAAATATCTGTTTTTTTTTTTTTTTTTTTTTGACATATTTCAAACATCTGTGTAAATTTTTTCTCATTAACATAATCGGAAGAAAGTAATTTTAAACATTATAAATTCGGGTTTAAGTAATAAAATCCCTTGACATACATACAGGCCATAACAATCCGAAAAATGAAAAACGAAAGATCCTACGAAACATTTTTTCAATTAAGACCAATTTTGTGGAAAATAAAAAGAAAAAAAAAAAAAGAAAAGATCTAAAATAAATATTTTCAAAACAATCTTTATAGTCCTAACAGTATTTCAAAATATTTATACAAACATAGTTTTTGTCTGATGAGCAGAAGTCATTATACAGAGAATATACATAAATTTTAATATGTTACCCTTTGACTTTGACTTTGGAAGCGACATGAAGTGATACCAAACATCTTCTATCATTCCATCTTTCTCAATACAATAAAATTTTATTATTTTATTATTTTATTAACGCATATCGCAAAGGAGAATTTATCTTTCTTATAAACATTTCTTCTTATTTATTTCTTTTCCTTTTAATTTGTTTTATTCCTTATTTATAGTCCTACCTGAAAGACGGGTTAATATACGAGCGAACGAACATATATATTTATATCGCAAAGTTATAAAAACAAGAATCACTATTTATAATAAAGAGCGTTATAATATTGTAAAACGGAATCGTTTGTAAATTTGTAAGAATATTACACAGAATGGACGATACAGAGCAGAGGTGGTCCCAAAAAAATTTCTTCAATATAATTCATAACAGTTTCATAACACGCACTCTTATTCCATACAATGGAACCATAATTGACATAATTGTTATGAGTCTGCCATTAAATATTCCACTAAAATGATTAAAATTTTATATAACATATTTTGTATTCATTGGAATTTAGAAACCAAAATCAAAAATATTATGTCATTGTTTATGTTATGACTATATATAGTTAAAAATGTGTACACCACTGTGTCATATAAAAATACAGCAATAAATACAAAAACAGCTGATACAATGAATGTTAAACAATTATCAAAATTTGCAAATTTTATTTATTTGTACATAGATAAATATTTGCAAATACTAATAACAAACCGGTCATGAACCCTAATTTTTGCAAATATTTTGAATTATATTCTCTTTCTATATTACAGTTATTATGTATAATAGAAAACCGAATTATTATTGTGCCTGTGAATTTTTCATGATAGAATAAAAAATATTCTCAGGACTAGAAAGTACAGATGGAATAAAATTAATTATTCACGTATTATTACGAGAATATTTTTGAAAATATTGTATTATAAAAAACAATATATAAATAAATAAGCTAAATTTTTTTAACTACGCCACTGACAATTTTTACCATTATTTGTTTTGCACCCACAATACAAATGTGCATCCTAAATATTTACTAACAATTGTAATGTAATATTAATTATCCATTATCTGGATATTATAAAACATTACTCATATTTTATTTATTCGCCGAGTGTCTAGAATCCGCTCCAGGATCACGAGAAATGGATTTCACAGACCTGAAAACCTGTAAAAGCAATCTGAGTTTTCAAAGTATAACTTACAGAATGAAATACATAATAATTTCAGTAATTAAATGATGTAAATTGAATTTTAAACCATGACCCGTGGATGTAGCTTATGCAAGTTTAAAAAAAAAATAGCATAGCAGGGAACGGAAAAGAATAATGGGGGAAAAAAAATATAATTTCTCATGTTTTTTACAGTTTTTTATTTTTAATGCGTTCAATTTTTGAATATTTTATTTTATAAAACGCTTCTTCTATAATTAATTTTTTTGGAAACTATCGACTGCATTTCGTAAGGTCTGTAAAATCGTTTTGGAGTCATCTGGCGGATAATAAGGTATTTTCCACTAAAAATGATATTAATATTGTCTAATTCATTTGAAATTCTGTATCAAAAGAGTATAGTCTGGACCTATGATCTGCGTAGAAAGAAGATGGAGGGGGGGGCGGTTGGTTTATTATAGACTTCAGCCATGTTTCCTATTAGATTTTCAAGATTATTTACATATTCAAACTTTAAATAATAATCTTTAAATTATCTATTGTTAGATGCATATAAGAAAATTTTAAAGTGCTTCTTAATTTATTGACACAAAATAATTCAGTAGCATATATATCCACAGGTTCCTTCAAAAGACAGCTGTCAAACTTTCATGACATTCTATTCATTAGTTTGTGAGTTATTGTGCTAAGAGTGACACTACTTTTGTTGTTTGCAAAACAATGGATCAAAAACAAATTCGTGTTTTAATTTTACACTGCTTCTTGATCTTTAAACATGGTCGTAGAGACACCGATGATGCAGAACGCTGTGGACGGCCAAATAAAGCGGTAACACCAGAAAACATTTGTCCAAAACAATCGTCATCTGAGTGGACAGCAATTGATGAACCTCGTCCGAAACGCCAGAAAGCGCAACAATCTGCTGGAAAGGTTATGGCCTTAGTATTTTGCGATGCGCGTGGCATAATATTCATCGACTACCTGTAGAAGGGAAATACCATCAACAGTGAATATTATATAGCGTTATTGGGGCGTTTAAAGGCCGAAATTGTAAGAAAACGAAAGCATATGGCAAAGAAAACAATTTTGTTTCATCAAGACATGATAACGCACCGTGTCACAAAGCAATAAAAACAATGACAAAACTTCATGAATTGAACTTTGAGTTGCTCCCGCATCCACCGTATTCTGCAGATTTGGCTCCAAGCGAATACTGGTTGTTCGCAAACCTCAAAAAAATGCTCGCCGTTAAGAAATTTTGCTTGAATGTAGAGGTTATCGCTGAAACTAAGACCTATTTTGACGCAGAAGTTATTGAAAAATTATTATTGGGTTGCTCTTGATGGAGATTATGATTGGGTTGCTTTTGATGGAGATTATATTGATGAATAAAGCCAATTTTCAACGAAAAAAACAGTGTTATCTTTGTTAGGCCCGGGGATTTTCGGCCCATGTTATTTCTCACTTCGTCGATAAATACGGCATTTATATCCTCTTTTCAGTATCGATCTTACGTCAAAAATTGACATAACTTATTAGCTCGTGACATCGTGAGGAGGTAAGGACGGGATGAGTAAACTAAATTTTTGACAGTCACATCGGATAATTCAAGCTAATTTTCTTTATAAATTGAAACTGTTTGATTTTTCCATAGTGTCTGTATCACTGTTCTATAGAATCTAAAGTTTTTTTTTATCATCACAATTAGGTGGTATTGCCCGGATTGTGACTGGTGAACGTAGCTTAAACTATTTTCCTCAATGTTCTATCTACTATACTTATATAATGAAAGGGTTGTCACATTTAGCAACCTTTAGGATTTTGATTCGTTTTAGTTATATTGGCGCATTTTTCAATTTTTGTCCCAACAGGCATGATAACATGTTAGTTATTTGTTTTAGGACAAGCATACAGTGAATTTGTGAATTCCCTTACAATATTATCGATGTGAAAATGATTATTTTCAGCATGTTATGTCTTCACAATCACACATTGCTATCTATACCTCTATTTCTTATGGATTCATCTATTGAGGAGCGGCTTTATATATTTTTGATATAAATTGACAAATCTTTTTGTTGCATACGTTCAAAATTATTAAAAAAGAAAACTATCAATAAAATCAACACCCGATCATCCAAATCTATAAAGCTATCAGAAGTAGTCAGTTTGTTCAGATAGAAAATACAGTTGTGCAATGAATTAACGTCCTTTCATAGAATGTCTGATATGCAATTTGGTCATTTAAGAATTCATACCGCTTAGATAATAATGCCCTATGTTCAAATACTGTTAAAAAGCCTTAGATACATTGGACAATAGCCTATTCATATGAAATCATGTTTAAATGAATATTTGATTTGGAAATTTTTGACATTAGTTGCTCATAGTCACACATGATAATCATGTCATGTTTTCCATCATATCTGCAGTACAAATTATCGAATGTACTATAGACATAAATGACATTTAATAATTACTTATACGTCACTAGCATGTAAATTATGTATTTCTAATTATGTATGAAATTAAATTTTTCGAGAACATTTCCTATCGGCATTTATACACCGTCAAATGTTATATTTTTCCATTATTTTCTTATTATATTTTTACTACAATTATGTTTAATTGATAAGCAAATATTATACGAATACCTTTGGCTTGTTTACTACTTACTGTTTAAGCTTAACTACGTAATTAGTATTTCGATTAAACATTTTTGTTAAATACAAGCTACAATAATACATTTTGCGTTTTGAATGATGATAGAAGAAATTTTTATATTACTACATGTATATTTTAAATAATAACAAAATTATCATCTCCACCTACAATCGATCATTTATCACTTCGTCATTTTTAAAATCAAAGATACGATGCAAAAAAAAAATAAAACGAATAGATTTTTGTGGTAATATTATGAAGTTATTAATTGTCAAAATTCTCAGAATATCGAACATTTAACAAAAATCAGTGTCAACAGTCTCAGTATGTCATTCATGTATAGCAAAACGTCAAATTGATAAAATGATCTATATTGAAAATACCAATGTGGGTAATCAAAAATTTAGACCACCTTAACTATAATGCATGGGAAAGTAATTAAGTAATAACATATTGATATTGCAACTCATAAATACGAATTTATCATTTTATCACATTAATCGTACATAAGAGATAACTAAATAAATGACAATAATATTAGATTAAATAATTAATTTTAATTATGACGTAGTGATGCAATTAAATTGTGACTTTAAATTTTTATTGAATGATAAACAGTTTACTGATAATGATGAACAACAAAAATAAATGACAATTTGTATAAGAAGCGCTGAAACCTAATCTACATTCGTTACGGACAAAATAGATTGGAAATTTACAGTGAAAGTAAATGCAAAAATAGATGACAATAAAAATCTAATTGCGCACACCCACTCGAACCATTTAATTCCACTACAAATCTACAATTAATCTAATGTCAAAATTTGTGCAAATAATGAATAGAATAAGATTTTCGGTTATTCTATATGTATGCAGATCATTGTGACTTAACGTCACTTTATTAACCTACTAAAAATTTATATATTTGAACTATCTATAATGAATTATAATGCTAATATCTGCGCATGTCGTCCGAATAGATCATTTTATCGTTCTGTCACTTTGAGTTTGGAAGATACAATCGAAGAATCTAACTAATAAATGAACAGACTCCTGTGATGATTTTATGAGGTTCCATTTAGCAATAGATGATTGAAAGATAAATTGCAAAAAAAAAAAAAAAAGAAACATTAAATAAGTAAGCAACTAAATAGATGCATATATGTTCATACGATTTGAATATTTACCAAAGTCCTTTACTACGTTTATTACGTATTACGTTATCGAGTGATTGACGATGTAAAGTAATTTTGCACTTATAAGTGTACAACAGATACAAATGTGGTCTAACCGGTGTCTTGAATATCTCGACATTGCGAATTATATTTGTCTGCAATCGTAAACTGAGATGTACATGAGGGTAATTTATAGTTCACAAGTGTGGTCACATAAATTTATTTTTATAATAAAAAAGAGACTTCTGAATTTTACTTTGTTCAGAAATTTAACTTTGACAGCAAATAACTGAGTTACAGGTCATTTTATGATAACATGATTTTTAAATCTCGCACCAAAAATGGATCTAATAAATTAAATGATTAGACTTTTGAAGCGATATTTTCCTGTTATTAAAATAAAAATTTTTGTGTTACATTTTTTCTTTACGATGTCATTCATTTAGTAAAATTGGTTAAAATTGTCTATAAGGAAAATCGTAAAAAAAAAAAAATCATTTACCCTGCGAGGTGGTTCTAAGCAACTTGTGTTTATTAAGATAAGAAAATGTTGGAATGATTTGAACAGGGTAAAAAAAAAAACATTGTCTCTTAATTAATAATATAAATAATAATACAATTTTACATAGATATTGCAAAATATTACAAGAATTGACTATCGTTGAAATTGAAGAATATGTAACAGATATAAGTCTAATATGTCACTAATTGGAGTCAATATTTTAGAAAAAATTTAAATATTATACAAATAAATCGATTAAAATTTTTGGGAATAGTCACATAATGGACTATTGCACCTGATTTTCAATATTTGAAGAGAATACCAAAAAAAAAAAAAACAGTACCTAACAGGCACTCGTAGTTATCATAAAATAATTTAATGGGTACTACTAAAAGTTAAAATCATAAAAAGAAATTCTCTAAATTGATGCAATTATGTAATAAAATGTTTATTTTTATGAAAATGAGAAATGTTTGCATTTTTTTTTCCTGGAAGTCAGGATTATACATAAATAAATACATAATAAATAACATGTAACATTATAACAACGTGTTTATTAAAAACTTTCCAAAATTTTTTGTTTTCCTTTTTTATTTTGAAAATTTATCGTCAACAGACCATGTAATGAGGAGCTCCGTGTAGTAAAAAATAAGTCACTTATTGTGTGTGTACATTGGGTGTATTTTTAAAATAAACCTTCGCGCTGTTGCAATGTAGAATAAAATCATATATTTATTACAAAAAATAAAAAAAAATTAAAGTACAATGTGGATTTGACTGCAAATTTGCAGCACGAAGTAGCAAATTGAAAAGGGCTATGTAATGACATTAAAAAAAAAAAACAAAAACAACAACAACAAAAATAAACAAACGTAAACAAAAAAGAATTTAAAAACAATGATAACTCTTTTTTTAAAACAATTGTGTCATTGCGCATATACAGATTTTTTTAAAATAAAAATTTTAAAAATTTCATTATAAGATTTTATGTTTAAAATATGTTTTATTTTTTCCTTTTCAATTGTTTACTATTTGTTGACAACATATAAAAACATATTATAATCGTATATTATGATTTTACAGACATTTTATTGGTTGCTACATAAAAATACATTAAATTATTATGCAACTTTGCTCTTTAGCAGCATAAAAATCATGTACAAAAAATCTTTTTATGCATTCATTTCTTTTTAAATATTAAATTTGAGTGGTTTATGCGCCTCTTTTTTTTTCTTTAACGTAATTTAAGAAGTTGATGAAAAATGCATGACCCCATTCTTTTTTTTTTTTTTTCAATTATTGCACATTAATGATTTTAATGCTAATTTATAAACTACAAAAAAAAAAAACAAATAATAATTATATACACTTTAAAGTTATTTATTTAAATTAATATGAATACGAGAACAGTTGCATCATAATTTTTTTCATAATAAACTGACATTTTAAAATCTAATATTTAAAAAATTGCGCCAAATTAATTTATCAAGTGGATCATGGTATAACATCCCTTAATATACTAAAATCGAATGCTTAATTTAACGAGAGAAATATAATTGGCATCGCCAATTATTGTAGGCCCTGGGAATTATTTAACGGATCAAAACATAATATACAAGTATTTATTAAATAGAATTGCAAAATAGCCCAAAATTACAGGAATATAATACAAGAGAACAATATAATTATATAT